>JBBIGC010000145.1:7360619-7376205 GCA_037576955.1 Lepidarchus adonis
TTGTGTTTCTGCTTTTGTGTTTGTGTTTCTCAATTTGTTGTTGTGATTCTGCTTTTGTGTTTGCGTTTCTCAATTTGTTATTGTGATTCTGCTTTTGTGTTTGTAATTCTCAATTTGTTGTTATGGTTTGCACTTCAGGGCCACCGTACATTTTGTATATTGTATTTGACTTATTATGTGCAAACTTATGAATAAGTTACATTTTACTGCTGGTCTTACTTGTATAATCTAGTATGTGATGAATATAGCACATTGAGTCTTAATAAATAAATTTTGTTGAAATGATTTCAAAAGAATTGAAAACATGTTAACACAGTCTAGGACATGGAAAAATACACAATATTTACTTTTTATGCCATAAATTGAAAACTCAAAAATAAAAACATTATTATGGCACTGTGCAAAGGTTTGGGTACCCTAAGAATTCCAAAGATTATTTTTACAAGGTTTTAGACCTTAATCAGCGCATTAGATCTGATGCATGGTATTACAGTTAGTAAATGACAGCTGGTGCCAGTTTTAAAGTTTTTCAAATACTCTGGCTCTTCAAACCTTGTGCACACACGTCTGGACACTCAACAACCATGGGTTCCTCTAAGCAGCTGTGTAAGACTCTGAAAATGAAAGTTATTGATGCCCACAATGCAGGAGAAGGCTACAAGAAGATAGCAAAGTTTTGACAGCTAGCAGTCAGAAAGAGATGGCAGTTCAGGGGAACTGTGGAGGTCAAAATGATATCTAGAAGATTCAGGAGGAAAAAAAACTGAGAGAACTGAAGAACTGCTTGTATGCTGGTCAGAAAGACAAATCAAAATCCCCATTTGATTGCAAAAAACCTGTAGGAAGTTGTAGCAGACTCAGAAGTGGTGGTGAACTGTTCCACAAGACATTCATGGAAGAGTAAGCAGAAAAAAACCTTACCTGCATCCCCATCATAAATCCAACATCAGAAGAATGCAACAGAACATCTACAGATGACTGATGCATTTTTAGTGCTGTATACTGATGAAGTTATAATAAAACTCTTTGGCCACAATCAGCAAAGACATGTTTGGAGAAAAAAAGAGCAACATTTCATCAAAAGAACACCTTGACAACCATTAAGCATGGGGTGGATCTATCATGCTTTGGGGTTGTGTTGCAGCCTGTGGCACAGGAAACATTGCACAGGTGGAGGGAAGAATGAATTCCACTAAATACCAGTAAATTCTGGAAGCAAACACCACACCATCTGTAAAAAAGCTGAAGCTGAAAAGAAATTACTTCTACAACAGAACAATAATTCTAAACTTACCCCGAAATCCACCATGGACGACCTCAAGAGACGCAAGCTGAAAGCTTTGGAATGACCATCACTTAAAAGAGCTGTGTATGCAAGACGACCAAAGAACATTACAGAACTAGAAGTCTTTTGCAAGGAAGAATGGGAGGAAATCCCAAGTACAAGAATTGAAAGACTTTTAGCTCTAAAAAATGTTTGTAAGCTGTGTTATGTGCCAGAGGTGTTACTAAGTACTAATTATGTAGGATGCCCAAACATTTGCAGTGTCATAATAATTTTTTATTTTATAATTTATTTTAATTTTTTTATATTTGTTTAATATATGGCATATAAAATAATTATGCATTAGTGTTTGATGAAAATATTGTGTATTTTTTCCATGTCCTAGAGAGACTGTGTTAACACCTTTTCAATTACAAAATCACTAAAATCTGTATTTATCACGGGGTACCCAAACTTTTGCATAAGACTGTATCTATATATTATTTTCTAAGGCAGTACTGTCTCCTGTTCACTGCAGTGCAGCTATTCCAAAACTGGAAGGATTCGTTACTGATTTCAGCTACCATTGCCATCGGCACCTTTGTTGTCGCACTATTTCAGGGGCACCTGTCTTCACATGGTGAATCCCCTTTCCTCGGCCCCTGCCCTTGGCCCGAACCTTTACCATCTGCATGATTGATACACTGTGTCTTATGAGGCATCTTTGCCCCCACCTTCAGCAGCCACAGATCAGGTATCCAGTTATTATAGGCTCTCATCGTCTTATAGTGACACTGGGCTCTTGGGGTCTTGAGGTTGAGGGAGTAGATACAGTTGGAGGGGTGGCCTCAAATGAAGGACAAGACACCTCGAAATCTTGCACTTTTCTAAAATAGCTTCAGGATATTTATACAGGAAGACATCACAGGTTAGCCATGCACAGTGGCAGAGGAGTACACTTCAGTGAAAGATGGCCTCCTTCAAAGAGATGAGGTAATACTTATGGGGGTAAAGGGAGTGCCATTGGGTTCAGACCCGTATCTTCTGATGTTACAGTGTTTGGGAAACACATAGAGATGCCTCATGCAGAATGATTTAAAGCTCATAGGTTGCTTGCAGAGGTTACAGCAAAAGATATACTTTCTTGCTGCTGGTAATAAGTAACTGAAAAAAAACAGAAAACAAATCTCATCATTTGGCACTCTTGCATGGAGAAGGAATCTTGATCACACGCATAAACAAATGAGCTCATAAATACACAGTTTTTACAGAAACACAAGAACTGTGTTTCTCCTAAAAGTGTCAGGTCATCCAAAGGAGGCCCTGACATCATTTACTGAGTCATGCCTCCAGATCCCTCTTGGTTTTCAACAGCAAGGACTCAAGAGTGTATGTAACCAGAGACTTTGTCTTGCCTTGCACTTTCCCCTATATTACACTGAATTTGTAGCTACCGGAACTGCATAATAAACTTTGATATTGCTCCGCAGTGACAGCCTTTCCTTCTTCAACTTGATTCAACGTTCATGTGGCGCCAAGGTTCCACACGCAGGCAATCTCACATCTGCATTATCCGTTAATATTGGTGTGACGCTTGGAAAAGGATCACTCAACAGACAGGTGGTTTAGAGAGTACAGTTGCACTTGAGGGCTGTGTGAATAAGCTCGCATATTGCTGTAAGCAACAAATCGCCACATGGACTCTATGGATTAAACGTGTCAGGAACTCTAGCGACTTTAAGGTTCGGAACTACTGGCTTAGTCCTTTGGAGTTCAGTCACAGGTAAGTTCTTTAGAATATTTGGGGCCTATAATATGGAAATAGGTACTTCTATACAAGCAAGAACACATGGATGGGGTAGAGAGAGCGTGCTCTTGACAGGAGACTTAAAGACAAGTGCATTTCTCATTGTGTAATAATATAAAATTAATATGATATATTTTTCTTAAATAAATAAAATACATTCATTTTACTAGATCATGACTGACAATAGAACCCAATGCTTTACTCATGGAGGTGGTGGTCATGCACTACAGTCACTAAATCTGCCCCAGACTAAAACCAGATTAATGTGGGGATTATTGTGGGGGTGAATGGTCTGCCATGAAACACCAAGATTAGGCAGCAGACTTTTATTGATGTCAGCCTGTTTTGTAAATTTCCCAAGACGACATATATTAAGGTCTGCACTGCACCACTTGGGACTTTAGAGGATGTAGTACTGTAGACTTTAGGGTTTAAAAGGAGAAAGGAAGGAAGGCTTTGATGAACGAGATGAAAGTGCAGTCAGGTTTATGGCTGTGCTTAGATTACGAGATGGTTTTGATCCATTGAGAACGCTAATGGGAACAGCTTTTTTGTTAGAAGAGACATGAACAACCATTTCCCTTGAATACAGTGGAATACAGTGAAATTATTAGGGCCCTGTTATAAATATCAAAGGAAAAACATACACAACATTTTTTATTATAAGTGCCATTGTCATTTAAAATTTATATTGTAATTTTATTCTAATTGTCCTACACAATGTATACAAACACATGAAAATGAATACATTTGATTTGATTTGATGAGTTCAGTTTTGTTCTAAAGGACAAATCTTCTGGGGACTCCTTTCCAAGCACTGGCCCTATCATAAGGACATTGCAAGTTTGATCCCCATTGGTGCAGTGGCCATCCACTACTGACCTCACTCACTCTGGGTGACTCTCTCCTCATCACCCAGCGCTATACTTGCTGGCACTTGTGTCTGTTAGCTGATTTAACAAAAATGGCAGTTACCAGTCTCCTTTCAGTATGTTCAAATGTTGGGTTAGCAACAGTTTGAAAGGATGCTCTGGTTTTTCACTTGACTTGAGGAAGCACATACTAGCCTTTACCCTCACAGTGTTGGCAGTATAATGTGATAAGGAAGTCCTTACCGAAACTGCAAATGAAACTGAACAGAAAATAAAATGACGAAGTCAAAGATGGAACAACAAAAATAAGGCAAGGAAGGACTCGTTCTCAAAGTTCAAAGTTCTGCAATACAGGCAGCAGAGCATCAATAAACACTGATTTTATCATCCAGCCATCACAACAAGGCCCTTGTCCAAGTGGCTCTGGTCCTTACTGATTAAAATTGACAACCTTTTCAGGAATGTTAATCTTGTCCAAAAATGTATCTTTCAACATGAAAATTATTAATTATACACAGAAATACGTGGCTAAAAAATCTCCTGAAGCACATGTCTGTAACCCCAAATGTGTGTGCATTGAGAAATGTTCCCTTCCTATTCACCAACCTGATAAAGCATTATAAAGTCTTTAGCTTTGTCGCTAAGGGAGGCTTTGTCAAGCAGTAAAAAGAGGTGCCCTTAATTGTTTTTCCATTGAAACACAAATTATTTATTTCAGAGTTACATTTCAGTGCTCAATAAACTCACCATGTATTTATTTTTTTTGTACTTGCCAAGGAGTGCTATTAAGCAGTCACTTGTCCATCAGAAAATAATTACTAAAAACTGATTGATATTGAAGCTGTTTCACAAGTTATTATTAATGTCTGATGCAGTGTTGTAATTACACTAAGAGTGAGCTGCATGGCAAAAATGTAATTTAGGGCATTTCATTTTCTGATGCATGTAATGGACAAAATAGCCCCACATTAACAAACCAAAAAAACATCTGTTCATAGAGGAAAAGGAACATTTAATTCAAAAATTAATATTCTGGCAAAATTGACTGATATACAGTCAACTGCTTGATACAGTGCAGTTTATTCTGTTACTATATACCGGTTGTTTTCCCTATAATTGTTCTAAATCTCACATTTGTTCTTGCATACTGTTAGACTTCTTTAAATCCTAAAACATAGTTCAGGTTGTATGAATATGTCAGGTAATGGCAATATCAGCATGTAATAGTAGCTTTCCACTTAAAATTCAGACATTCAGAGAAGCATGTCAAATTTCTGTTATTGTCATATTGCCCATCTTTACATTACACTAAGTTGCTCATTTTGAGATTCATGATTTAGATTTTCTTTCAATCAATTCAGTGTTGAGAATATGAAATAGGTAAAAATATGATTAATCATTGCTGTCCTAACAAAAGCTTCTATAATGGTAACTCTACAGGAAGGAAAAAATATTCCAGCATGAACTGTACCCAGGAGAAACGGCCTTGAAGTCCTGCTCTCCCTATTTTGATCCATGGCATAATGTGTTTTAATTCTAATGAAAAGGTAGTATTCTCTCTGCCAAGGTTGGCTATATATGATGCCAAAAATATATGGCATAGAGCTCTAAAAAAACAGCCTCTAAAAATATGCAAAAATATGGCATAGAGCTCTAAAAACTTCATTGTTATCAAGCCATTTAGGATCCCAAATTGTACTGTAGGGATTAGTAATGTAGCCAGAGCCTTCTCTGCTTTACTAGTGTAGAAAAGATCAGGTGTCACACCCTCATGCCTGATGTGATGAAGGCAGACTGTTTCCCTCCATGTATACCTTTACTCTCTCTGCTTACTACTTACCTTCCAGACACACAGCAGTCATTCATATTTGATTGTGGCTGAAGACAACTTTGAAAGGGTCCCTTACTCACTCTTCAGTATCATATAGCCTTGGGCTAAGGAGAGAAAAGGGATATCAGGCTACAAAGAAAGTGTGTGTGGTTATGGTTGAAAAGCATATGGCCCTTTATGGGTTACTATACTATTAGGATGATGGGCTTTCCATTACTTCTGACCATGAAACTTTGCACAGGTCAGAGAGTACTGTCATCAAACGGGCAGATACACTTCTGGCTTTAGAAACAAACTTAAATTAAGCAATCAGCTGCATGGGGCAAGTGTAGACAATAACTTGGCTGTGAGCTAACATAGCTGAATGTGAAGCGCTATCCCATACCGACATCATAATAGCCATACTTTCATAGCATGAGGTTGTTAGCTCAACTGTTGTGTTCCACGTGCCACCACGCGCCACCTCACGCCACCAATTGTGTTCTGAGAAACTCAGCCCTACTCAGTGTGAGCGGGGGTCATCTGCATCATGCTCATAAATCAGAACCATTGTGCTGCTTCTCAGGAGAAACAAGGCTAAAGTTACAATGCTAACCGCTCCACCTGTCACTCAGCCTGAGAAATTAGCCACTCATTTCTGCAGAGGAGCACAGTATAACAATATGACTACTAATATCCTTCATACATGCTGCTTATAACTGCATTAGTATGCATTAGGGGTGTAGCAAAGTACCCAATGACGCATGCTAAGTGTGGATATATGTATATTCATATGCTATGCTACTGCAAAATAATTCATTCTCCAATTTCCAATGTAAAACATTAAAGAGAATTATAAAGAGAAGCACTACAGGGTTAGAGGCGGTTTGAATTCAGGCCAAATTGCAAGAGAAAAGCTGCTTTTCACAGCCTCTGCGCCTAATAGGCTATGAGAAAGGATGCTTATTCCTATCATCTCTGGATCTCGAGGTTTCAAATGCCCATTGGTCCTCATGTTCCTCCCAAGCCTCAGCTGCTCAGGGGTCAAGGCTGCTGCTAGCGTGGAATGTTTGTTGTTCCCTGCTCCAAGCATTCAGCGCCATTTTCATCCTAACATAAACAGACAAGAGTTTTGGGCCAGGTGGCTGGGGAAGCATCTACGTGCCGCATATCTGGGGGTCACTCAGTACAGCAGCCATCAAGGTCTCTGTCTGCTGACAGATTGCCCACACACCCTGCATTGTGTGCAGATTACTAGCAGTTAGGGGAGAAGGCATTTCACAGCTGCACCATACATCTAAATGTGCCACCTCTCAGGCCTTCAACTGGTGGCTATTTCAAAGCCACCACTGGGCTTGGTCAAATTTAGCATGCAACACCAACACCCCTCACATCCCCCCATACTGCCCCCCTTCTCTTCCTCCCCCAGCCATGTAACAAAGAGCTGTAGGATTCAGTTACAACAAGCAGGCCACATCCCTTGGGCCCAAAGCACCACCCCTGTACACAGAAGGCAAGCCCCAGTGTATTTACTGCAGTGCAACAGGCAGGCCGCACCATCAGCACCCTCCTCTAAGTGACAGGAGCAGAGCATCTGAGCTATGGAACGCTAATTCTCACTGCCTGCTTGTAGCACACGGGGGAAGGAGGGTGTTAATGACTTGAGTGATATCTACTTACAAAACAAAGATCTCTGAAGTGCAAAGAAAAAACTGGCTCTTGTTTTCTTGTTTTCGCTGGTGAAGTGTTTGCAGTTCCTTCTCGTCATGAGGCTTAGGATTGGCCTCCTACGACTGCAGAGTCTATGCGTCTATGCTGCTTCCTGTCTTTGTTCTTTTATTCCGTTTTTCCCTCCCTCTCACTGCTGGCATCACTGACTGGGCACCTTGGTGCAGCTGGCTGTGAGTTCAGCTGCTCTCGCGTTCTGTTTCTCTTAACAGAGCTGTGATGTTCCACTTATATTGGAGGGCTTATCAAGGGATTGCAGCTCAGCACAAAGTCAGATGTTGAATGGATTAACAGGCCTTGTTTCCCTCGTACCTGTTCAGCCTCAAGAGAAAAGTTGCACAGGACAGAAAGAGAAAGGAACAACTTTCTGCTCGGTGTAGATATGACTCTGTGGCATTATCGCTTCAAATCAGTGTTTAGAGGTGAATACCCAGGGACTCTGAAATGAAAAGCAAGCTGAGTGGCATTTCATAAACATTTTTTCGTTTTGCTTGCTTGTTTGTTTTGTACTTTTTGCAGGCTGAGGTTGAAATGCCCATATCACCTGGGAGAATATGTTGGACTCCACAGGACTGGAGCTTCCTGATGCTGGAGAATCAGAAGGAACATTGGAAAACACTTCTGTAAACAAATAATAATCTCTTCAACATCTGCAAACTCTTCCACTTTCTAAGAACTGTCACCACAACCCAGAAGTAAACGTCCTGGAATTCTGGGAGATGTAATCAAATCAAATTTGGGTTTGTTTCCCCCTAATTTCCAAGGACAAAAATATTCTGTGAGGTGTCCCAGTAAGCAGGGCTTCTAAACTTGGCTTAATTAAACACTGTCACAAGTGATCTAACCAAGTGCGAGCAGCCGTGTGGGCCAGATCCTAGATCAGTGGATGAAGTCTAAGTGAGAGGGTGTGAAGTGGGACAGTCGTGTGCACCTCCTTGACCACGAAGGGTTGATGAAGGGGGTTGGAGGAAAAGAGGTCAGCTGCACCTCCTTCTGACTGTCTGCAGTTAAACACAGCAACTTAACCCCACACAGGGACGCTGTCCAGCACGTGCACCCTGGGAGGCGCTGGGCACACTTGAACGGCAGAGAGGACCATTAAAGTGCTGTGACAGAAGTAGAAAAAAAAACAGGCAAGCATTGGAGCAGGACTTCAAGAGAAAGAGATGACACTGGAAGGCTCAGCTAAGCACAAGAGGTAGGTGGATGCTATTACTGAAAAAGAGAAACACTCACATTTTGTGTAGCTTTGGAGGGCTGGAAGAAATTTGTACGTAAACATGAAGAAAAGAAAAGGCTTATTCCTCAACTCTAGAGGCGTTACAATACCATCCAGAAATTAGTCAGTAGTTCATGATTTGGTATTCTGAACAAAGATTACATGAAGAGAAATGACGTCTGTTCTTGCATAGTCTACTAATGAGACAAGCGCTGGGAGACACTTCACCTAGTGTTTGATTTGTTTGTTGACTGGTGCTGATAACCATGGTGTTCAATCAGACATCATAATTAATAGAGTGCAGGGTTGGCCCGTGGCATTGACAGTATAGGCAGTGGCTGGCTTTGAGGTATCCCTGAGTGTTTCAGCTGCCTAATGCTCGGATGATTTTTTCCTTCCTGTTGGTGGCTGAAGACAGAGTTTCACCATGCAAGCTAATGACTACCCCTGTTTTTCATCATACATTTTTGCATCTCCATGAGCATTGTCACCTACATTGTTACACCCTTAAAACGGACAACAGCTGTTTGGTATCCTATTGGATTAATAATACGTAGTGTGGGTATCCAGATTCATACTCTTACATGTTTAAATGATAAGTCCTATGTTCATCAAGGCCAGAAGGGCTCCAAGTCAGTTCAAGCTGATGTAATCTCACATGGGGCCTTATATTACCCATCTGTGTCTCATGGCCAGTCTCAAACTTCCCTGGCAAGCACATTGCTCTGATCTATGTTGGACAGTTCAGTGGGCAGTAAACAGAGTTCGTAAATACCAGCGCTTCCTAATAAAAACTGTGACAGACACTGTAATCTACTTTCCCCGGAGTTCACAACCTGTGGTCTCTGGCACGACACAAGAGGCTGATCTAATTGATCTAACGGCAGGGCAGAGTTACACATGCAAGAGTGGCAGATAGGTAACAGCAGTGATTGAGAGAAAAGTGACAAATTGGTGTCTTGTTTGGGAAAAATAGCAAGTAACTATTTGTCATTGTGAACACACCATCACACTCTGCATTTCACCCATCACACCCGCTTGTGCTGAAAATAACACAAGGTCTAAAGGTAGCCTCACTTGTTATTGCCGATAATGATTGGAGCTGGGTGGAAAGAAAGCCTAAAACTGTCCTATGACTCACCAAGTACCATATGTCCAGCTCTGGAGCAATATGTTGAAGAGATCAGGGGAAGGATGCTTCAACCTATCCAGGCAGAACCAGCATCCTTGCTCTGTTGCTATAGTAACTGTTACCACTGTGGACACACAACCAGTGTTCCAGCGAGCTTCTCCCTAACAAGATTACTGTTTCATCCACCTTTATGCTTGAGATGTGAGCGCACTACCGATGCAGCACAAAAAGGATTGAATTTACAAACCGTACACAATGCCATTTCTTTGAACATGCTTTTATCTTCTTAAGAAGCTTGTATTCCCAACTGCTGAGAATTTACACACGAACAGTATAAATATCAGAAAGTGCGGGTTGGGCAGAATTTGGAGTATGCTTTCTTCGAAAGGCACAGTATGTCTCACATGCAGCCTCTCCAGCTCTCAACTGCCAAACACCCACATGGCTTCCCGTTCATGGCTGCTAGTCAAAAGAAACTAAGATGCATCTTCATCAGTGGGAGATATTTTCTGACAACAAACTGTTCCCCCTCCAGTGCTGCTGTAATGAAGCAAGGGCAGGTATGGACAAATACTAGACTAAACCTTTCACATGAAAAAAAATGTGGTAGACTCATCAGTCACCAGAGAAGAATAACACATTCAGAACATGGGACTGTTAAAAATAGGACAGTTAACATTCCACATTAACAACTTTCTCAGTATTAAATTCTTATATTAAGCTTCTTGTATGTGAAAAGACTTCCCATTGAGCTGACAGCACCAGCCGTGGAGATAAGAGTGCAAGCTGCATGACAGTGCTGGGAAGTGTATCAGGAGGGGAATCTAAGCTGAATACTGTTTGGATGAACGCTGGAGCCATGATGAATACTATCAGGATGTTCATATCTAGAGACTTGCTTATCTCGCCTGTATCCACTAACGTGCATTGTTCGGGAAAACGTGGAGCCGAAAGAGTAAAGATACAGGCAGACAAGAAGCAGTCGTTCCTGTAAATCCTGAAATTACAAGAAAAATGCATTTTTGGTAAGACAACCTACTGTGACCTGGACCTTGAAACCAGCAGCTCAGAGAGAAAAGCTATAATTATTACATGCCCACTTTCGGTACAAACATCATAATCAGGCTTCTGCAAGAGAGCGGCACATAAATGTGCTCTTAAAATGGCTGCGCTGAATAGTTGGAGTAATAGACATGCTATTATCTCAATATAAACAAGAGCTAGGCAATCAAAACAAATGAGCTTAGAGTGCTTTTCCATTCGCGTGGCTTTAATTTGCGCAGAGCAGAAGCCCAACAGTATTCAGGAACGCACTTAAGCCAGACAGAATCAAGTGAACAAAAGACCTTGAACCATCACAGTAACTGATGGTATAGAGATTGATGTCCATTTTGGAACAGATGCATGGACTGACAGGTGCTTAATGGGGCAATACAATACAGTGCATTTAGGGAAGCACTTTGAAAATATATTTGTTGAGACTAAAGTTAATTGCACTAATTTTAGACACGAGCAAACTCCAGACTCAGACACATGAGATACATGGTCAGTGTGTCTTTGCCTGGCAGCAATAAAATAGTCAAGTAAAAATAATGCAGTCATTTGCGAGATGCTGCTTATTGTGTGGTCTCAGTTTGTACACATCTGCATATATGTACATTTCTCATTGGCATCGTCTTTCGTAAGACAGCGGAGTGAACATGTAGACACATGCTTTAAAACACTGCACAAGCTTGATACTGTCAAAATAATCTGCTGAAAAGTCTTCCCCTCCTCACTACCACTTTCAACCTTCTGAACATCAGGAGCTTCGTCTGTCACTACAGCAACAAGAAAAAAAGACTCTTCTTAGACAATTCTGCTGCATAATGAATAAGCTGTTAACTGGACATTCTTACATCCCCTCTAGATGGTAAAGCCTAGTCAGTGGATTACCAAAAATGACTTTATGAATCCCTTTCAGAACCATTAATAACAATAATAATCATATATGAGACCATACAGGATTTACTACATTACTATCAAATCAGAGTGGCAAACATAAAAACAATTGTTAATAATTTATACATTCAAATGGTACTTTGCTTTGTCACTGTTCTATACAAGACCATTGGTTTTTACTTAAGAACCAATGAAGAAGCCCTGTGTTATTAAAGAATGTAGTGGAAAAAAAAGTGTGTTGGAGGGGAGGCACGTGAGCTGCTCGTGTCTCTGCCAATGGTGTTAAATGGGAGGTGTAGAAAGCAAGCCTGTCTCTTTAAAAACTGGTCCTTGGGCAGGTTGTGCTGTTGAGTGGGGAGGTGGATCCTTGCTTGTCTTTATTCTGCCTGATTTTTTTCCCAACAAGCATTTTTATCAACAATTTCTGCCTCACTACCAGCCTGCATGAACGTGTGTGAATGTGCATGACTGGGAAATGTGTATGCTAACTCTGAGAGTTACTGTGTAGTTTGTGTGAGCAGTGTGTGTGTGTGTGTGTGTGTGTGCATCACCTGAGAACTCCTGCATTCTACTGAGCAAGCCTTCTCAGCCCAGGTGTGTAGCATCTACTGTATCAGTGAGTGTATCTACTGAGCTTTCATTTCTATTGACTATCAGCTTATATATCATGGTGATGTACTGAGATCATCTAGGAAATGTCCAAGAACATAATATGTTGTAGTATTATGTTTTGTGGCCCCTATTTTCAGCTGAATTTAGTTTTTTCTCTTTTTTTAATACACATTGGTGGCCAGTTATGAATAATGCTACTGTTATCTAGCCAAACAGGCATTTGTTTTAGCTTAATATGGGTAAAGAGTGTCACACCAAATGTACAGGCCTCTGCTTAAGTCTATACTTTACATAATTAACTCCATTATTAAAGTTAATACTAATATTCAGTATATAATCTCAAAAATTGTGACAGAGATATTTACAGCAATGCCGTAGAGAGGACATTGCTGCCAAAAATTTAACAATTTAGTTTTAATGGATGGTTCCTTGAAGAACCATTTTGGGAAATGTGTTGGTTTAAAGAACTTTCCAACCAATTTGGAAAAACCTCCATGTTGTTTAAGTCAATTAAAGATTCCTCCTAGGAACCTAAAGCCTAGGACCTATTAGAACCAGGCAATATTGTATTGAACACACTTTTCAAGCTATGTTTACACTGCCAAAGGCTTTGTTTTCACAAAGGTATGGAGGGCTAGAGTATGTCTTATGGAAAAAAGCCAGATTTTTGTCAAACAGCTGGAAAAGATGGAAAAAAAACACCTTGCCAAGAATATCCCAACAGCCATTTCTATTCACACCTCCTGTTTCATGGTGACATTTTGATTCTGGTTACTGACGTACAAACTCTGAGAGTGTGACATTAGGTGTAGGCCTACATCACTTCCAGCAGGAGGACAGAATGAACCTAGAAGATAAAATACTATTAACGCAATACAAAATATGCCACAAAGTCACAAATATAATACATGACAAGCAGTCACACATTTCTACTGAGAGAGACTATGTGTGTATGTAGGTAGATTTGGACCTATCCTTTTCAATATGCACATTTGATGCCCTAAAAATCTTACAATGGATGAAATGTGTGAGCGTGAATATCTTTGTTAATTTAAAGGTTGTGTAGTATTTAAACTTTTGGATCTAGAATGCACACATTATATGGAGTTTCTTTACACATTGTTTTTCACAGTGAGTTATCATTTGCAAAACATTCATATGGAACTGAAAGTGGTTCTTCTTTGGCATCACACTGATAAACCCCTTGGCTTCATCATTTTTAGTGTGTACATTAAGTTTAAATGGTGGTTTGACATGTGGTCCCTGCTCTCGAACAGCTCATGCTGCAATACCCGCTAATAGGTTTTTTATTGTCTCAGCTGGATGATGAACATGCTACCAAAACAGAGAGAGGTGAAAATCCCAGTTGGGCTCTCTGTGCCTTCAACAACAAAAAAGGTGACAAGAACCAAAACAGATACTCTCACTTCATTTTCAGCATCCTACAAACAGCACGGGTTGATTACACACAGCTAAGAATAGTATCTGGTAGAATCTATTGCTGAGAGATTGAACTGTGAAGAAGAAAACAACAGATAAAAATTGCTTGCTTATTTTCACTGGCAGGTGGCTTTAGGAAAGTCTAACTTATAAATGATATGGCATCTCTACCATCAATAACAGAAGATGGTTGCTATCTAACATGGGAAAACATCTCGAATCAATTTCTCAGTTTGCTTTTTTCCCCATTTTCGCTCAAGGAGTGTAAAATTAAACTAACAGGAACACCCAAAGTGGACAGCAGAGGTTCACTGGTGAATACTCAGTCTCCAGACCCAGAACCTGCACTCTTAGAAAAATGTTACCTTTCAGGACTACAGACATTGCCATTAGGGTGGTACATCTTCAGCACCTTTTAGTTCCACTGCAGTTATATTTTAAACTCCATACTTTCTGTTCCTGACTCCAGGCTTTTTATTTTATTTTCTACACAAAAAGGTATAAAATGATACAAATACTTCCTTTAACTGGGAAAGTGAATGTACTGTACCCTAAAATACACTTTTGGACCTAATGAACTTCACTGTTCCAATGTGAGTACATTAGCATTGCTTTATCCTTTATCAGGAAAGAACCATTTTTTCCTGATGGTGTATAGACCTCAGTTGCCCAGAATAATAAAGACAAGCCAAAACAAAAAAAATATACACTCTCATTCCCTCTCAGTTTCAAGATCTGGAATGATAAACTTGCCATTTCTCTGCGAGGTGAGAATAGCAGTAGCATGTGGACAAGTAATTAAGGGCTGACCCCTGTGTGGTCATCAGCAAATCAGATTTCATAAACTGAGTCCAATTTACAATGATAGACTTACTACCTTACACAACATAACTGCCCAGGTTCATCGGTCTACTACAGAGATGCACATGCTGTCATTTGGAAGACATCTAAACAAGCAAAAACAGCTTTAACAATAAGGTGTTCAATTGTAATGTTGTAATTGTGTCAAAAGGCAAACAAGGTGGCAAGGGAGTTGCGTGGTCTTGTTGTAAATGTCCACCATTAAAGATTCAAACTGTTGGTTGAATTATTGAGAGAGTGTCTGTTAGCTATTCCATGATCAGGTTTCACCTCTGTTCATTCTTCAGGGGGTTGATGATGTGCTAGAGACAAGCTCCTGACAAACGTTTTTTGTGCCTTGCCTTATGGGTGGAGATACAAGCATTTCTCATGTTCAGTAATTATTAAATGTAGGCATTACAATAACACAAAATAACACACAACCTATACTTCCAATAAAACCACAAATGTATGAAAAATTATACTGTTTCAGTTTGGAATCTTCTTGTTTGTATTGTTTTGCTCTTTGCTGCATTAGTAAATACAACACTTTGCAAAAGTCTTAGGCACCTATCACGGCAGTTAGTGTCCTTTTCCAGCAAAAACACAAGTTATCACCAAAATAAACTCCAAACAAACAAGGATGCAGTAGATCTTTTAGAACCTGCTGAGAACAACCCAGCTGTGGTTAAAGATTTCTTCTCACTGTTTTTGCTGGTATTTGCTCCATCAGCAGCACATTCTGATTTACTTTAATGAAGCACTGAGTGTTTGCTGCATTTATGTTATCTGTATTTATCCAATAGATGTACCATCCCCTAATCCAGGGGTCGGCAACCTTTACTATCAAAAGAGTCATTTTGCCCCCTCTTCAACTAAAGATAGATCGCCCGGAGCCGCAAAACATAACACAGCTTATAA
>JBBIGC010000145.1:7376219-7393495 GCA_037576955.1 Lepidarchus adonis
CCGAGCCACAGCAAGATGGCTGAAGAGCCTCATGCGGCTCCGGAGCTGCGGGTTGCCGACCCCTGCCCTAATCTATACATCAAATCATAAAGTTGCAAAATCTGCCCATTTTGATTCCACTGAACAACGATGTAATGAAAACAAACACATTTCCTTATATATATATCCATCCAATTAGTAAACCTAACCTTTTACTCAGAAGTTACTAAGTAGTGTTTCAGCCTGGACTATGTTTTGGTTGTGGCAGAATCACAATCAGAACTTAAGGTATAGTCACAGCAACAAAAATGGTCGGTTTAAGGGATAGTGAAAGGTTGGAAATTGGTAGTGTTAGAGTGAATTACGATAACTGGTACTGTATGTAAACCCAGACAGAATTAAGAGCCCTTTAACTGAACTTGCTAATATTGTAACAAGCTGCACCCTGTTGCAGTGTTTTTGCTAATTCTTATCCAGTGTTTTTAGGAACAACCATATGCACTGAAACAGGTATTTTCCCAAATACTAATGAGAAGTTCTTTCATTCTTTTTCAGATTGCTCTACACCATGAAACAGAAGCTAACTCTGACCTTACTTCTCTGGGGTAGCTGTGTTGTGCTCATCCCAAACTGTGAAGGCCAAGGTAAATATCCCTGTTTGAGTATGAGAACACTTCACCTAACCATCTGCCTATAAAAACACATCAACTAACTATGTGTGCTGCAAACCTAATACCGAGACTATATTCACAGTATTAAATGGAAGTAATGAGTTATGTTTTAGTGACAAGTCCAAAGTGTTACTGTAGGGTTGCATTCCTGAGCTACAATCCAAATGAGTATCTGTTTCTTTGTCATGAACTTCTCAAGTAAGATCCAAGGTTGTTCCCACTCAAAGTATTAACAGCCTCAGTCTGTTAATGACAACTCCACACTTTGACAGTTCTGATGTACAGCTTTCATGGCCACTAGAACGTAATATAGTTTCTGAGATGGTTGCTGAAGGTTGCAGGGGTTCTCTTGTGGTTCATACTTCTCCTGAGGATTCAGCTGTGAAATTCCTGTCTGGTTAGAGAATGTTATTAATCTGTGCCTTGGTCATTAGAATGACAGGACAAGACGTGATATGCTGTGATTGGACGTGTGTCAGGGTGCAAAGGTTAAGCTTCAAAGTCCCTAGCACACTGCCTTTGAAATGCTACCACAGCTTTTGGGGGAACCGCAGTATCCTCTACACCTCCTAGGCTAAACCTTACGGGCCAGTGGGAGCCAGGGGATAAGACGGCAGATCTGCGCCTGGTCCTTCCTGCCTAAATGTTTTTCTAGGGACCCAAACAGCTGAGCAGATACTAGGATTGAATGATCCTTAATTTCATAGGGATCTGGTTACAAGTCCCTCGGGTCCTACGGTAAGCATCCAGGTCCTTCCCGGCCTGCTCCCAAAGCTTAGACACGCGCATCGTGCCCACACACCAACTCACGAGGAGAGATGGCAGGCGCACCGCCTGTCCGGGGATCAAAATGGAGGAAACCAAACCTGCATGTTTCACTGGCACCAGGGTGCTGGCCACAGCCACAGGGGTGCAGGAGATGTAGGGTTGGATTTCACGGCCAGAGTAAATTTAGCTCCCTGTGGCTTGAACATGAAGCCTACTGACTAGATCTGCTGAGTGTGGTCCCCCAGAGGTGAGTGAGTGAGACTGCATCCCTCAGGAACCAGCGAGGAGAGAGAAGGAAGAGCGTGAGAGAGAGAGAGAGAGAGAGAGAGAGAGAGAGAGAGAGACAGACAGACAGACAGACAATGAATGAATGAATGAATGAATGAATGAATGAATGAATGAATGAATGAATGAATGATGGGGAGTGTCAAAGCACCTGTTTCTTCATTCGAAGCACTCAGTTACAACAAAGGGAGGTACACCACACCAAAGCCACCTGAAGCATTATTAATATAATATAGAAAATATAGAATAGTAGAAGTTCAAAAAACTGTCGTGTTGTTGTTCCAGTTTACTTCCTGTAAAGGAAAAAAGGTTTCCCTGCCTTGACTGATCTGGCTCATAAATCCTGCTGGAATTAATGACACACTAATGTGAGCGGGTGGGCCACTGAAAAGAAAACAGTTTCCTGTGCCATATTGGGCAGCCAATATTGTAAGATACAGTGTTGTGCAAAAGTCCTTGTGCAATTGTACAAATTGTTTTTTCCCATTTATCTCAGCAGTGAATGTCCTCCTGCAGCAAAAACACAATTTATTGTGCAGCAGCACTTGATTTAACCACTGATTGAGCCCAAACAAGAGATTTGATTGTTACTACACATATTAACCACCCGGGCTTCCACGAGGAGAAAATGGTAACCCAACATAGTTACAGACATGTACTGTTCACTGTATTCATTTTATTAGTATTGATTCTAATATTAGTGATCTGAAAATAAGACAAATAAAAACACTTAACTCTTACATATAAGGCGCCTAAGACTTAGTACGCCTAAGGACAGTACCGCTCTTCTGCAAACCTCACATGCAACCACTCTGATCCAAACAGATTACTTCAGTTCCACAGTAAAAGTGTAGAAAATCAATTTGTCATGCTGCTTGGGTTCATCCAAAAATTCCAGGCCTTGGATGAAATAATATACTCCTTCCACAAAGGTGCAGCTAACATGCTTCTAAGCATTTTAAGTACCAAAACCCCTACGATCTTCCCCATGACAATTAAGTCATAAAAAGTACTCATCATGAGCACAGACTGTTTAGTTCGGTTATTGTACCTCCGTTTAGAACTAATCCATGGCTTTCCCAGCTGTCTGTATTTAGGAGATTACTCTTCCTATTGTTGTTCTGGATCGCTCCAACACTCTCAGATAACAGTTAGTACTTTTCAGCTGTTGCAGTGAAGGCGCAGGAAAGCCAGGCATGCATTGTTCAAGGTTCACGACGTTCCCACGAATACAGGTTTTACCGAGCACCAGTTTAAATGGAAAATGCTTCCCATACCAGCCGTAGTGAATGAGTGTGAGCTTACACACCAGTGGCATGGCATTATGTCCCATACCAATTCTCATATTGGTCCAGAAATAGCACTGATATCTAAGAACTCTGCTAGAAATGAGGTGATGTTTCACTCGCCATGTAGAGACAAAAAAGGTAACAATGCTATTGTCAGAAAACAAATGCTATTGACACTCACTGTAGGACTGGATCTACATCAATACAAACATCAAGTAAATTAATTTAATCTCATTGCCATAAACATACTGTAGATCAGCTAATAAAATGAGTGTATAACCTGACAAACTTTAATATGACCAGGATGAAAGCACAAAATAAAAATATACTGAACATGCGTGGGATATTATGCAACAAGCTTCTAGTACATGGGTTGACTGGGAGGGTTTTGTACAGCTCACTGGGGGTTGGGTCTTGAGTGATGTCGAATTCCAGTGTTGTTGAGACAAAGCTTGTACAGGCGGCAGCATGAACACATTCTTCTTCTACCACAGCATGTGCTCCCCTCATGCCCACTGCCACACACATGCACACTCACATAGACTCTAATATACACCCCACACCCACGGATAAATCGGGATATGTGTAAAGGGTGGTAAACAGCAATCCAGCCCATGTGAATCATTTAGCATAAATATAATCACAAATATATCACAGTGTGTCTGCTTAAATCCCTTATCATCGTATCGTGAGGCTTATTATTCAGTAGCTTCAGTATTAAGTGAGAAATGGAAGTTTGGGGTATTAGTATTAGGGGGAGGAGTCCTGCTGTGAATATACACTGCCTGTCCAAAAAATAGCAAATAGCCTATAGAGCCTATGACTGGACAATTAATGCATTGATGAATTTTTTACAGCTGGCAACAATTCTTTTTACCCTCATCATGTCAGATATATCTCATGGTCGTGGAAAAGATGCTACTAGAATGACTAGAATGACTAAAATTAAATGAAACTTAATTTTCCTACAGTCAAGCCTTTGGAAACAGTGTTGTGATCTAGTGTTGCTTATGTTGGTCAGTTCTAGTCAGAAATGTTGCTATATCAACACATAACTGTACAATACTAATTTCCTAAAGTATTGACATGATTCAAATCAAATGTGCTTTCCTGCTTTTTTATAATACACATAGGAGTCTATACTGCACATATTGCACATTACTGATTGCACATTACTATTTATTTGTTTAATATTTCTTTTTTTAACTCTTAATTTTTGTATTATTCTCATTTCTTAATCTTCTTTAACTCTCTCTTGCTGTTTATCTGGCATGCTTTGCACTTTTACAGTGATTTGTCTTAATATATGTGCAGCACAGTCAGGGGGTATTGCCGGAAAAAACATTTCACTGTATGTTGTACATGTGTAACTGCATGTGACATAAAAACTTGAACTTGAACTTAAACATACCACTTGTAGTTTGTCATACTAAAATGGTAGTACAAAAACAGCACACTAATTAGTACAGATGTTGGTATTTGTTCCTTTCCATCCATCCATATCTACCACTTATCTGGGGGTTTGGATAGTGGGGGTAGCAGCCTCAACAGAGATGCCCAGACCTCCTTTTTCCCTGCCACCTCCACCAGCTCCCTGGAGGGGGATACCAAGGCATCTCTACAGCATGATCTGCATCTGCACCGGGGTCTCCTCCCTGTGGGACATGCCCAGAAAATCTTGATTTTGTAATTGCAATTACCTCACTGTGATTTACTGTAACATTATTTATTTTTCTGGGAACATTATGGGATTCAAAAGGAGTTTAACCAGCTTTATTTTTTAAAGTATCTTGTTGATGTCTTTACAACACTAGCTAGGTCTAGGCTCAGTAATATTATGTGGAAATAAAGTGTAGTGAGCTTAGTACCTGAATTTTCTCATCATGGAATTGTTTCAGGCTAATTCCATGATGACACTACTAAGATTCATTGGGCTCAAATTGTGAAATGTAAATGCTAATGGTTCAGTTAGCATTTACAGAAATTAATTGTCAATCACAGACTCTTGACCTCTGACAGTTTTCGCGATGTGCTGGAGAACACTTTGCAGGGCTGCTAGACTCTACCATTGTCATTTCCAGATCTCTCTTGATGGAAGTTATTGTTTAGATGTTGCATAACATTGCTGAAAAATGGCACAGTGAATGCCTGCCAAAAACAAGGGTAAAGGTAATGAAACTTAAGATTAGTTTCTAAATCTATTCTGTCCATTAACATTACAGAAGAAAAGAAGCTGCATATTATGGTTACTGTGAAAAATAGTTACAATATAGCTGAATTCATATTAAAAAGGCACTTTCTCAGACATTAATTAAATCTTTGTTTAAATTGTAATACCAATGATGAATCCATTCATATTCCAAACCACTGACTACAGGCCAAGGCAGAGTACACCCTGTACAGCAGGCCAACCTATCACAGGCCAACACCAGGACAGACAACAGTTCACACACAAACACCTATGAGCAATTTAGAGGAAACTATCCACCTAATCCACAAGCTCTTTGGACAGTGGGAGGAAACCAGAGCACCCGGAGGAAAACCATGCAAACACGGTGACCTTCTTGCTGCTAGGCAACAGATTTAATCTAAGTTTAGAAAATCTGCCAGAAGGATAGTTTTAGTGCATTATTTTACACTACTCATTGCTACATTGTAAGTCATTTTAAGAGCTGTGTGAATAGGAATTAAATGAACAGTGACCTATTAATGCATCACTCAAATAATCTAGATCTTGGGGAGTCTGTAATTATGAGCTTCCAACTGGGAAAACCTGTTCAAGTGTTACTCTGAGTTACATTTCTGTGCAGTATTTACAGTTTAGCCATGACGAGTTCTATCTTTCTATTATAAACAAACTCAGAACTGTGCAAGTTGGCTGACATCATTATGAAATTATTTCAGTCTTCCCTAACTAAGTAGCTTACAGGGGCACTTTCCACAACGCTACACTACTCAGCACTACACTACTACTACTATATTGTAAGAGCTGGAAGAGTAGTTTACTAATCGGTTATAATATACACCTCCAAGGAACACCAATCGTGCGTTAGCAACATCTGCTTATCTGCTTATATAAACTATGGTCTGTTTTACTGGGGCAGGGAAGCATAGTCCTGGACAACACAGCATCTTAAATGGAGATGCTCCATTCAAGGAAAATATAGTCCATGACTAGGATTTATCCCTGTCTGGGAAACAGGCCTTATATGTTCAAAAGTATCCAGACACCCCAATTGCATACAGCTGTCTGATTGTGCACAGCTTATATAATCTCCATAGAAAATTACTGCGGATAGAATGGGATGCTGTGGAACAGATGCACAACAGCCTACGATCACCAAGACCAATGTCAAGAGTAAGCCAGAGGGATATAAACCCCCCTTCCCAACAGGTTGTAGGGGCCCATAATGCAAGCATGCATAATGTCTTGAATATTAACCTTGCCGTGCCTAAATATGGAATGTACTACAATATGCGTGAATGAATGGTTTAACTGATGAGGCTCTTTCACCAAATACTGGATCACTCTAGCACCCTGTCGTTTCTTCTACAGATTTCTTTCCAACTCCTGCTGTGAACTGCTCATGTGAACTTGGCCATGGGAAGTGTGGTGAAGATGGGGAATGCAGGTCAGTAAATGGCAAGCCAAGCTTGTGCTAATAGCTGTCAACAGTTTCATGAACTCCTGAATACTAACATGGGTTTTATTGTAGGATCTTAAACGAAACTGATGGTTTTTCATTTTAGCTCATTAACTGTGGATATAAGGCTATGGGGTTCCAGCTTGTGCAGAAAACTGAACGCATATGCAATCGTGTGCATCCATAATGTGGCAGCTCCCCTGACTGTGTAAATCAATCAACCTATTAATTATTCTGTCATCATATACACAGCAAAACAAGCATCATGTCAATCATTTAGAGTTTTTCAAAAATTAAAAATTAGAACAATTAGATAACAACCCTGCAGAACAGTAAACTGCATCCAGAATATTAAATACTCCAACTTGACCTGCCATTACAGAAAGCATTGCTAAACTGCCTGCTAAAGCATTAAACTAATTTAAAATTTGACACCTGCAACACAAAAAAACAAGCAAAACAATTTATGTTACAATTATGTCATATCAGCTTTCCTTTTATTTACACTGTTAAATCATTTAGGAACAGAGGAAACTGGTTGTTGCAGTACTGCAAGATAAATATTTGTTTGATAAAAGGTTTCAACTGCACAGTCTTTGATGGCCATTGTCTGATTCCCCATTTCATGATGCACCATACATTTTTTAATGGTCAAACACCCACACTCTATGAAGCAACATTGTTATGAAGCAACATTGCAGAAGGACATTGTCTTACTTAAATAACCATGGACATTCCAGAAAACAATGCTGCCTTAATTGGTGTATTATGTCTTTATAAAATCACAAAATACATCTCCACATCCATGGGCCCATTGCGCGAGGACTCCCAGCATCTTTCTGACAACACCCTAGTGCACAAAGTCCATTTTTCTAAACATGGACACATCTGACCATATTTCCACTGCTATTGGCTCAAACTTGGCAGGGTTTTTGTATAAATTTTGTTACAGCCTCTCTATAGACTCTATAGATATTTGACTTTCTTATTGAAAAATAAACTTTTTAACATCACACACATTCAACATGTTCATACTGCAGATTTTACCTGACCAGCAGTGGGCAGCAGAGAGGACTCATAAAACCATAAATGTATATTAACTTATTATTTAACTCTGTCAAGGATTGTGGTTCTGTGCATTAGATGTTCACCATTTCACCATTATTCAGTCAATATGTACAAAAGCAATGAAAACACATGGCACTGGAGTATCGCTGTCACACACACTCTGGTGTTTTCCCTGCTCTAACAAAGCTGATTCAACTTATCAATTATTTAACAAGTCCTTCCTAAGTAGAAGTGTGTTGATTGAAGCTGGGTAAACAGAAAAATGACCAGGACTGGTAATGGCTGCAAATGCCTTAAACCACAAAGGCCACACACTCCTCACCAGACTACACACTATGTCTAATGTTTGCAGATGTGACCCAGGATGGGGAGGGCCTTTCTGTGCTGACTGTGTGCGGATGCCAGGCTGCGTTCATGGCTCTTGCCACCAACCCTGGCAATGCACCTGTGAGGATGGCTGGACAGGCCGCTTCTGTGACAAAGGTAGAAGATTAATTAAGGTTATGAATGGTAAAAAGATTGTATGTTTAAAACTTGCTACAGTTTATTTATTTATTTATTTGTGCATCCAGATGTCAACGTGTGTGAAAAAGAGCAGCCCTGTCAGAATGGTGCTACCTGCTCTTTAAACGAAGCAGGAGAGTACAACTGTCTATGCCCTGAAGGCCTTTATGGGAAAAACTGCGAGTTAAAGACTGGGCCGTGCCATAAAACCAAGTAAGTCTGGTTGCTTTTTAAGCAAATAATCCATTGATTATTGCTTATTGACCACAATCAGTACCCTGCCCTGTTATTGTTGTCCTCAAATACGCATTTCTGATCTGTGATCATTTTCTGAGGTGAGTTTCCTCTTTGAGTGCCACTGATACACCTATGGTTCTCAGAGTGATGCCAGAAAAGAAAGACATGTTCCCCAAGAAACTGCTTTCTGAAAAACAGATACAAGTCTGAAGAACCTTTTAAAGGGTTAAAGAATGTTCACATAATGTAAATGTTCTGAAACAATTTAGTGAGACAAAAGTGAGTACACTCCTCATATTTTTGTAAATATTTCATATAACACTTTGGGGACAATCTGGACATTTTCACCTAGGAGTGTAATCGCTTTTGTTGTCAGTGGTTTAGACATGATGGGTTATGTGTTAATTTATTTTGAGGGGACAGCACATTTATACAAACTGTACACTGACTACTTTACATTGTATCAAAGTAAAGTCATATCTTCAGGGTTGTCCCTTGAAAACATATAATAAAATATTTACAAAAATGTGATGTACTGTATATACAGGTTCTTTCTTTTTAAGAATTTCTTGCACATTTCATTTACAACAATGGTTTTCTATCAATTCGTCCATTGAAAGCTGTGCATCACACAAATTCTTTTTGCACCTTGATGTTGTATACTAAATTTTTGTAGTGTAATTGGAATAATTCTGGAAATGAGCAATTTTTTTATTCATATTATTACTTATTACTGCTGTGGTGGTTTCATCCACCAAATATGTTAATTTCTATTTGGAGCAACGTTTCCTAAACGCTTTACAGTAATACGGGACTGCTACAAGGGAGACTGGTGTTAGCTATATGCATGTTGCACAGCGCTGTAAAATAAAGCCTCCACAGCCTCGTTCTGACTTACACTGAAATCCAGACGTAACATGAGAACCCCCTGTATATGTATATATATTTAATGTTTATGCTGTATTAATCCCTGAGAGGAAATTCATTTCTGTATTTTACCAATCTGAGGCAGCCAAAGCAGTGGGCAGCCACTGTGGTGGCACCTGGGGAGCAGTAGGGGTTAGGTGCCTTGAACAAGGGCACTTCAGCCTGTTTGTTGGTTAATGGTTCTGTTGTCCTTACTAAAAATCTTGGTAAAGGTTAAAAAAAGGGGTAAATAAAAACGATTGAACGATTGTCCAATGTTACTGGTAAGACAGGAAATGACATAAAAGCCTGAATACATCTCTTAGGACTCCAAAACATGTTTGATGTATAGTAATTTATCAAAAACAAAATGCCAGTGTGCTTAGTCTAAATGCCTTTCCTTGTTTCTGGTGTACAGCTACATCACCACAGCAGTAGCTGTGCTCACTGGCACAGACACGGCAACAGCCTGGTCAATTCACAGCCTCTGGAGAGCAATCATGTAATTCAATGGGCTCATTACTGGCCCTGTAAGAGCTTGCTAATACTAACAGACTGCGGCCTGGCCCCTACTGTTCTCCCCAAGTGGACTAAAACTGACAGACTGAGTGGTTTCCAGGGAAACCACAGTCAGTGAAAGGAACTATTGGAGGAACAAATTTCTTATTGGAATGGCATGCAATTCATGAGCAGTTACAATGCTCGAATGAATAACTTCATTTTCCCCAGTCAGATAAGTTTTTTTTAAGCAGTTGCAGTTTTTCCAGTGCTTTCAGCCCAGGCTGTAAACCCATATAAATATCTTTAATTACAATTGTCTACTGTGTTACTGTGATTTGCCACAGGTCCCCTTGTAAAAATGGTGGCCTGTGCGAGGACCTGGGTGGCTATGCGTCAGAATTGTCCTGCCGATGCCTGGTTGGTTTCACAGGGCCTCGCTGCGAGACCAACATGGACGACTGCCTAATGCGTCCCTGTGCTGATGGTGCCACCTGCTTGGATGGAGTGAATCGATTTTCGTGTCTGTGCCCCACTGGATTCACAGGTCGTTTCTGC
This sequence comes from Lepidarchus adonis, assembly GCA_037576955.1. Classification (NCBI taxonomy): domain Eukaryota; kingdom Metazoa; phylum Chordata; class Actinopteri; order Characiformes; family Lepidarchidae; genus Lepidarchus; species Lepidarchus adonis. The sequence goes on from JBBIGC010000145.1 coordinate 7,386,627, forward strand.
AGCATCAACCTGGATGACTGTGCTAGTCAGCCCTGTCTCAACGGAGGTCGTTGTATAGACCGTATCTCTGCCTTCCAGTGTCTGTGCCCCGCTGCCTACACTGGTCAAACTTGTGAACTTCCACTGTGGGTAAAGAGGGCCCAAACACAAACCCCACATAGGAACTTGGGCTGGGGAGGAGGTGGAGGAGGTGGAGGGGATCAAGATGGTTTAATTCAGAAAAAGCCTGACACCTCTAACTTAGGAAACCAGTCACATGGGACTATAGGTGGTGCAGGTGAGAGAAAATTCTTAAATATCTCTGTGGTGACACATAATGCAGCGCAAGGACTCTCTGAAGAGCAGCTCATAATCCTGCTGGTACTAGGGGGCATGACTCTGGCTGTGGTGGCACTCACAGCTGGATTGGTGCTCCAAGGACGCTGGCAAACCTTCTGTGCCTGTAGCCAGTGTAGAACACCAGTCTCACAACAACACTCATTCCAGCAATGCTGCACGCAACAGCGGCACCTAGTTTCCATTCAGCAGGACTGCAAGATCAGCTTCCTTCACTCCCCCGCTCCTCCTCCTGAGCTGGAGAAGAAGAGACTAAACACTGACGTCATATGAAGCCACTCCTTTCATGTGAGGGCCAGAATACAAGACAAGGACTGCTTAAATGGTCTTACTGAAGATCAAGATCAATCTAGGTCGAGATTGAGAGGAGCTTTGTCATCCCGGTCACATACAGGTATAAGATATATGGGACAAAAAGGGACAGGCTTCTGTTTCTGACCAAAATGACCTGCCATATTGGCTGTCAATCAAGAACTGAAGGAGTAGATTGGAGAATACAGGTGGTGTTATGAACACTTGAGTGACCATGAACAAGATGCACTCCACAGAAAAAGGGCAATAGCACTTGAGCGACCATCATTGACCAAGGATTGCAATGAGTGGTGCAGACAGCACTGTAAAGTGTTTCAAGGTTTGAACTCTAATGGACCCAAGACTGCAATGAAGCAAAGGAACATACCATTCATATTTAGACAAAACAGCTTGTACTACCAGCTGGTTAAACAATATTTGAGAACCACAATTGACTTTTCTGCCTAATCTAATGGTTGTGCTTTCTACAATGAGACAATGAAGAGGTGTACAGTTAATGGAGAGTCTTCATAATCTCCCAAAACTGCAATATGATCATTTGGACACAACTGCAATATAAATGACAATGAAAAATGTGTCATGTTTTATATCTGTGCAAATGTGATTTTTGTACAAATTGTCCTGTAATGTAAGTTTTATTTTCATTGCCATTTAGAACATAATAATTAATTAATCCGTACAGCTCTTAAGATGGATAGGGCACAAGAAAACTATATATTTTTACTGATGGCAGTGATTAACAGTATTTAAATGTAAATCTAATTTATTGCATAATTTATTTGTGTAATGTGCACTTAAGCTTTTGCAATGTGAATTTTTGATACGGACTTGAGTGTATTAAAACTGTTAATGGAGGAATGATTCAGTTCTGTTGTAACACATCAAAAGCAAAATATCAGAGATTAGGACTTCCACTATTAATTACATGAATTATTGAGTAATCTATCATTTTTTTGTTGATTAATCTGGTAATAACTACAAAATTTCATTTGACTATAGATACATGACATTTGCAACTACAAACAAATGTGCATTTGTGGTGTTGTTTTCCTCTCTTTCAGTCATGTTCACGGAAGTAACCTGAGTGCTAATAGCACCCCCTTGTGGAGAATGATCAGACTGCTAAATTTAACTTCATAATGCAGATACGAACTTCATCGTTCACATTACAATGTAATCTCCAAACCAATTCATTGACAACATATACAATTTAACTATGTATTACACAGGGAAACAATTTTAATCAATTCATTGTGACAGTCCTATCATATATACAGTGGAAGAAATAATTATTTGACCCCTCGCTGATTTTGTAAGTTTGCCCACTGACAAAGAAATTAACAGTCTATCATTTTAATGGCAGGTTGATTTTAACAATGATAATTAGAATATCAATAAGAAAATCCAGACATCATATTATATTAAAATATTGAGTATAAGTAATATGTAATTGTATAAGTAAGTAAATAAGTAATTGAGTATAAGTATATGACCCCCTACCAACCATTAAGGCTAGTTACATTATTCTCATTTCAACTCATCACCCACATTAAAGACACCTGTCTCAACTAGTCACCTGTCCAGAGACACCATCAATCAATCAGACTCTAACTTCTCCACCATGGGCAAGACCAAAGTGCTGTCTAAGGATGTCAGGAACAAGACTGGAGCCCTGCACAAGCCTGAAATGTGCTACAAAACCTTAACAAGAACCTGGGTGAGATAACTGTTGGTGCAACACTATGACCATCAATTAACCTCGATCTGTGACTCCACGCAAGATCTCACTTTTTGGGGTGAGGATGATCATGAGAAAGGTGAGAGATCAGCCTAGAACTACACAGGAGGAACTTGTCAATTATCTCAATGCAGCTGGGTCCACAAAGTCCCCCTGCTCAAGAAGGCACATGTGAAGGTCCATATGAAGATTGCCAATGAACACCTAAATGATTTAGAGAGTGTTTGGGAGAAGGTTCTGGGTCAGATGAGACCAAAATCAAGCTCTTTGGCCTGTACTCGCCTTGTTTGGAGGAAGGGAAATGCTGACTATGACCCCAAGAAAACCATCCCCACTGTCAAGCATGGAGGTGGAAACATTTTGCTTTGAGGGTTTTTCTCTGCTCAGAGCACAGGACAACTTTGACGGGAGGATGGACAGGGCCGTGTGACATTAAATATTGAGTGACAACCTCCTTCCCTCTGCTAGGACACTGAAAATGGGTGGTGAATGGGTCTTCCATCACAACAGCCAAGGCAACAAAGGAGTGGCTCAAGAGGAAGTGCACTAAGGCCATGGAGTGGCCTAGCCAGTCTTTGGACCTTAATCCCATAGAAAACCTGTGGTGAAAGCTGAAGCTTTGAGTTTCTAACCAACTGCCTTGAAACCTTAATGATTTAAGCTGATCTGACCAAAATTCCTCCTGCTATATGCACAAACCTGGTCATCAACTACAAAAAAACATCTGACCTCTGTGCTTGGTTTTGCTAGGGGATCAACTTATTTCTCTCAATGAAATGCAAATCAGTTTATATATTTTATATAATGTGATTTTCTGGATCTTTTTTATATTCTGTATCTCACTGTTAAATTAAACCCACCATTAAAATGATAGACTAAATAAAATTCTAGATTATATGATTGAAGATTATGAGATAATTTGTGCCATTTCACATTTGACATAGTCAACAGATGACAGATTAAGTGCAACACTAAACTACCTTGAGTATTGTGTCTCAGGATGGTCACAAATACAACGACCATCTTTAATTTAGGTTTCAATTAGATTAAATACTTACTACATAAACATTTTCATTCTGATTTGACACTTTTTGCAGTACATAAATTGTATGCATTTAGTTACAGAGATTCTGAGCATTACAAATAAATCTGGGGATTTATTGGATCACAATGCTGGCTGCAATCAAATACATTTTGGCAGAAAACATCACTTACACAGTTACATTAATGGTCAGAATATGGCCAAAGTAATCACTCTTGTGTTTTACACCTCAGCAGGCATGCAAAATCTCACAAAACTAGGATCTTACCAGATGCAGCATGTCACCCATTCCTGTGAAAGAAGTGTCTATTCTGCTTCCCTTAACTCCATCTTACTTCGGTTTGTGCCTAATCACTTCTTGCTTGGAATGAACTGGGGCCTGCTCCCACCCTGACACTATATATCCCGCACAGGAAGTGAGCATCCAGCCCAGGAATAAACTGAAACTGGAGTCCACATATTAAGTGCTGATAGAACTGCCAGTATCACTCACTCACAGAGCATGACAGTGTGGCATAGTGCAGTACACATACCATCCCTGTTTGGAGTCACAGAGCAATCACAGTGGAGAGACTATACACCCTACCTGCTAGGAGTCACACTGTTATTATAAGAAATTTAACAAAGAAATTTCAAGAGGTGTCTTCAATAAAGTAAGCAATAGTCTGGTACAGTTCTAATACAGTCAAGAAATGGGTGATATAAATGTAAAATGATAATAATCCAAAAATAATAATAAAGCTCAAAGAAAAAAATTTATGATGAAAGAATTATATGTTAATGTTGTGTAACAGGAACTCAAGTTTGGCGAGCTATAGAGGGAGAAATGCGTATACCCGACACTTTGTGCGTTGTGGCGAGGGTGAGGGGCAGAAGTTGGCTGCTTAACGAGGTAAATAACATGGAATAACATGCAGCCTTTTATGGCGAGAGGCGAGTTTGGTGAGCTAACAGGGTTTAACTGTATATCATGGACCAAACAATATGGCACAGCCCTAATAAAGACTAAAATAATTAATGTAGGCTACAAAACTATATTCTGTTAGACATACTGGCAGTGTTGACTAGTGGTTAGGACCTCACTCAGCTGGTTTAGTCCCAACTTTTGGCCAATGAAAAATTGTCTCATTATCAAGGGTTCACACAAGAAACCAAAAACTCTCTCAAGACTTTCACAACCTTATTGATGTAAAACATACTAATGGCATTGGTTAGAGGAGAATTTTGAAACTACTGAAGGCTCCAGTGAACACTTTTGGTGCCAAAATCCACATAATTTCACCATAAACCAGTCATGACCAGGTTCTCCCCACAAGATTTTAGACAGAGGAGTGAAAAGAATGACCAGGAGAGTTGTTTGTGTAGAGCTTAAAAAAGTCCTGGAATTAGTAGGTACAATTGTTTCAAAGAAATCAACAAACAAGTAATGAACACAGCCGCCATGGCCTCATACACACTCACCACTCAAAATTCAAAAGCATGTTGAAGCGTGTTTTAAAGTTTGCTTACCAACATTTAGACAAGCCTGTGAAATACTGGGAGAATATGGTCTGGTCAGATGAAACCAAAATTGAATTGGATGCCACAATACACAGCATGTTTAGAGGTTGAAACACAGCACATGGCACAGACATACTTCATATCACTGAAGGAAGGATTAATGGAAAAATGCACCAAGAAGTTCTTGATAAGAATCTGCTGCCATCTACCAGGATGATGAAAATAAAAGGATGGTGGATGTTTCAGCAAGACAATGATCCCAAACAGAGTCAGTTGGTTTCAGAGAAAAATAGCTGCTAGAATGGCCCAGCCAATCACCTGACCTGAATCCTATAGAAAATCTATGGAAAGAATTTAGTTAATAGAAGGAGCTGAATGGAACCTTCAGGATTTGAAGACTGTGCATGAATGGGCCAAAATTACACCTGAGCAACACATGTAACTAGGTGCTCCATGCAGGAGGCATCTTGAAGCTGTCATCTCCACAAAGGCTTTCGGTGTCAATACTTTTTCCCTGCGTAATTCAATTTTATTACACATAAAATATGAACATCTATGGTTTGATTTCTTTGCATGTGAGGATTGGATGGGTTGTTACCGACATCTGGAGATAATTTAATGTCAATACCACCTAAAAATGTATTTACTTTAAAAATTGGTGACGTGTTAAATACTTATATACTCTGTATAGGTTGACGTTATGTGACAGTGTAAACAAAAAAGGGTCTAACAGCAAATTTAGGCATTTTCTGGACTAACCTTAATTACTTTCCACAGAAGAGTCATCACAGCTGTGCCGCAAACAAAAGAAAGTCACACCTCTGCATGTACTCATTCAGTCATTTTAAACGTATCTACTGAATGATTCTGTAGTAATGAGTCATCCTGGTAAAGATTTGTTTATTTTAACTAAGTAAGGCTGAAAGATCTGAATCAGTAATAAGGGTATATCCAATGTTTTTTCTTAAATGTATTTTGTAAATTTAAACAAATTTGATGCCTGCAACACATTTAAAAAAGTTGGGACAGAGCAAAAGAAGAGTAAAAGGTTTATACAGTTGTGCCATATTATGCTGTTTTAAACACTCCGCAATAAGCAGGTGAGGAGCATCACATAGATGAGGAGTTTGTGAACAGGTTCAAAAGAGGAATCCACCAATGTTCTCTGGACCCAAACTCATCTCAGAAAAACTGAAAGACAGTGGAACTGTGTGTTGTGGTCAGATTTCTTGGTTTTTGGAAAAAAAAAGACTTTGAAATCTCTGCGTCAAAGATAAAATGCACTAACCAGACTGTTGGAATCAGAAAATAGGCCGAACTGTTATCAGTGAAAGGTTTAAAAACCAACATGGGGTTGGGGAAGGCAACGGTGCCCATGGCATGGGAGTGTAAGTCCCATTAATGGAGGTGTATTTTTGGATTTAAGAGCCATATTGTAGCATTAGTGTTTTCAATGAGATTTTCAAGAATTTCAAGGGTTCAAACATCTGTCCACTTCTGTATGTAAATGGTCTCTTTTAAGAGAAACTGTCCTGTTTTGTGTCCCATTCAAAAGGAAACAGGGCTGAAACACTAACAAAAGCAGGCATGGCTAAAGTATTGTAGGCTGTATTTGCGCTAGTGTAGATCTGTGCAATTTTTTTTTACAAAAACCTTAAAACATGGGAGGGAGTGAATGTACATTTTGAAACTTGGACAGTACTTACACTGCCTTTTTAATTCTAGAAAAGTTTTAGGTACTGTTTACTATATTGAAATTAATGACAAAATGCAATGACGCAATCCTTGTATTTATTTTTTGTGGCACTATTGGTTTTTGTTTCGCTCACTGCAAGATATAGAAAAATTATTTCTTGGAAGTATTGGAATTTTGGGTTTTCATGAGCTGTATGCCAAAATCATCAATATTAAAACAATTTAAGGCTTGAACTACTTAAGTTG
>JBBIGC010000145.1:7393595-7403726 GCA_037576955.1 Lepidarchus adonis
AATGTTTATCAGTACATTGCAGAAAATAATGAACTTTATCACAATATGCTAATTTTTTGAGAAGGACCTGTATGTTTGAAAGGCTGGAGAACAGGAATGGTAATTTCAACATCATTTCTTGGCGAGTTCGGCAAAGTATTTCTCCAGGATACTTTCAACTTCCTCTTCTGTGTAATCCCGCGCCTGAAAGAGAGAGCTAGCCGACCCGTCATCAGCTCCTCGTATCATGGCAGACAGCACTAGAGAGAAAAGAGAATGTGTATTAGAAGCACAAGCATGTATGAATTTGACAATAAACTGTAAATATTGGTAGACTCGTCTAAGCAGAACATGTAATTGGGTCTACCTCTGTCTGATGAGGGTCGGAACAGGCAGAGAATCTTCTTGTTCATGGCCACAGCTCGACCAAGCTCATACCCAACCCCCAGTGACGGCTGTGTCACCTCAGCAACTATCACTGCATAAAGAGAATCACAAAGAGATCAGGATAAGTAGCTTCTGAACATTCACAGACATGTAGCTATACACAATGAAGTCTGCTATAGGCCAATGTTCAAAAGCAACCACTGCAGTTCGTGATTAAAGTCAACACCTTGCCCACATGGACGTTCAAATTTTGGATAAATGAACACACTGAGTGCCCTGGGTGTTTTGTAGTGTTGGGGACCTCCCCTCGCCCCAAAAACATAGATTGCCAGTAAAAATGCATTGCCACCAGCTTCACCAGACATCCCTTCTGATGTTAAAAGCCGGTTGTCTAAACTCACACTGAAGTGCTGATACCCAGAGAAGAGAGGAGCCAGCATTTATAAACTTCCAAGAAAGTACACACTCCAGCTGGGAGTGGAAAGGTTTTTAACCCTTTTCCCTCAGGCAGAGGGGGCAGTCTCACCCATCGTTAGGTGTCAGAGCAGAAACTGTAAAAGGATTTTATGATTATAAAGATACAGTCCTATAATCCCCTAACAGTAGCTGTGCGTGATTGATTTCATTATGGTGTTAAATTCACGTTCATTTAGCCTCTGTTGAACGTCAACCTGCAGCCCAGACTGTAATGCTACTTTTCTACATGTGAGGGTAGTAATGAGGAAGTCCAAGGCTTTTCTGCATATATGATTGTATGTACAGTCTTATGCAAAGGTTTGGGCACCCCTTGATAAATAACAGATTTTGGTGATTTTGTAATTGAAAAGATGTAAACACAGTCCAGAGACAGGAAAAAAAGACAATATTTTCAGCAAACAGTGATGCATAGTTACTTTTAATGCCATTAATTGAACAAAAATAAAAAATAAAAATATTATTATGACACTGTGCAAAAGTTTGGGCTCCCTACATAATCAGTACTTAGTAACACCTCCTCTGGCAAATATCAAAACTTTTCAAATGCTTTTTAGAGCTAAAAGTCTTTTAGTTCTTGTACTTGGGATTTTCCCCCATTCTTCCTGCAAAAGGCTTCTAGTTCTGTAATATCTTTTGGTCGTCTTGCATGAACAGCTCTTTTAAGGTCTACCCACAAATTTTCAATGATGATTAAATCAGGGGACTGTGATGGTCGTTCCAAAACCTTCAGCTCGCTTCTCTTGAGGTCGTCCATGGTGGATTTCGAGGTATGTTTAGAATCGTTGTCCTGTTGTAGAAGCTCATCCTCTTTTCAGCTTCAGCTTTTTTTTTACAGATGGTGTGATCTTTGCTGGTCTCCTGCATTGTGGGCATCAATAACTTTCATTTTCAGATTCTAACACAGCTGCTTAAAGGAACCCATGGTTGTTGAGAGTTGTTGTTGAGTGTTAAAGATTTTTAAAGCTTTGAAATTGGCACCAACTGACATTTACTAATAACTTTTGCTGTGCATTAGATCTAACAATTTGATTAACGTCCGAAACCTTGTAAAAAGAATCTTTAGAACTCTTAGGGTGCCCAAAATATTGTGTATTTTTTCATGTGCCAGAGAGACTGTATGAACAGATTTTCAATTACAAAATCACCAAAATCTGTTATTTGCCAAAGAGTGCTCAAACTTGCATTTTTAATTTCTGTGTTTTGTTATCTGTAAGCCATAATCATTGAAATACCAAGAAATAAAGTATTGACATATTTCACTCTATGTTTAATAAATCTATAGAATATATGGATTTTACTTTAGGGATTAGGGTCATTCCAAAAGCCCGGTAATGACAGGGGTCATATATAATAATGGGAGATCATGTGTGGAGCAGTGGAAGTGTGTTCTCTGAAGTGATGGAGCACCATCAAGCAGATTTGTGAGGTTTGTGATCCAGAACTATCCAACATCAGTACTGGATCCCACTAATACACTTGCGACTGAATGCAATCAAATGCACACAGCAATTCCCAGCTTTTTCTCCAGTTAAAGGGGTGCAAACTCCAAAATGCCTTTGCACATACTATGCAGGTGTCTGCGAACCTGTAGACATGCAGTGTTATAATATAGCCGTCCCACCACCTTCTCTATGTATGGCAAGTGTGAGTAAAGTTATGCAATAAAATATTTTGCACAGGTATCATTAATCAAAATCATGTTCTTTTACCATCAGACTGAATCAGCCACTCCATATCACGATCATGGATAGCCTGGTCTCCGTCCAGCACAGCGTCCTCACCTGGATCAGGAGCATATATGTTTAGCAAAGAATGGGTTTGGACAAAAAAACATATAGCGATAATCTCCTCGTGGCTGTGTCCCAAATGGCTCCAGACTCTGTATATTGTAGCAAATTTCCAGACTGCAAATCTGTCTGAGCCAAGGTTCTGCTCGAATTGGGAAGCAGACCGTCGCTTTAATAAAGCTCTTAAAATAATTCGTTCAAGTAGTGTGTCCCCAACTGGCGTACGCCAGGCAGGATATAAAACACGAGTTCTGCTCCCACACAATACGCAACTTGTCTCCAGTGGGTCTATATTATTAAGTCTATATTCTTACCCAGTGCCCAGTGCATGTAGGACACAGGGAGCCATTTAGGACGTAGCCTTTCTGCTGCGCGAATATACCTTTCTCTGATAGCTCAGTGTGGCACACATGCTCGGTCAAAACTTTCCCATACGTCTGTAATTTCTTGACGATTTTCTGATAAATCTCCACGTCCTGTCTTCCTCCACGGATGCTGCCACAAAAATAAATATGCATTGCTGTGAGTGTTAACAAAATACGAACAACTTGCTTCAGTCAGTCTTTCTCAGGAACTTTTCTGCCTGTGCACGTGCGCCCCCCTGCGGCTCAGCTCAGACCGTCACACAAACTCAGCGGGGCAACAACACTGGATGAAATATCGCATTACAAAAAACGTTCAGTTGTAAAGCTTCATCCTATAAACTGTGCGATTATTATCTACGGATTATCTGACCCGGATTTGTTGTTTCACTTTAAATTTGGCGCGACAAAGATGGGCGCATTATTTTGACGTAACCTCACGCACTTCCGTTTCCTCTAGGAAGTTAACAGCACCACAACACGGTTTGACGTGAAGCTTGATGCAGGTTTTCTCTAAACTGCTCAAATAAGCCACTGTCAGCAAAAAAGGAGCTAGGGCGAGAAGTTGCTGTGCCGATCCAGGACAGCGGCGGAACAGGTAGGAATTTCATATCAGCCACATTGCTACTGCGCGTGACAGCTTTTTAAAAAATTGGATTAGTCTGTGATCCCCTGTGCTCATTTCATTTGAACTCAAATTCCAGTATTCAAGTCCAGCACGAAGACGTTCATACCGATCAGTCGAACAGTTCTCATTAAAGACAAGTGATGCCAAGTAACACCACCTGAAGCCAAACCCAAAGCGATCTGGGTTCATATAGACATGATCAGAAATCTGCTTTTAAATGAACAGCCTCGAACATCTGCTTGGAAAATCCAAGCGGATGTGACGATGAATTTACAGACTTCAGGGACTTTGGGTGACACTGTAATAAATGTAATTTTCTCCTATCTGCGTGTGTACGTCTGAACAATGAATATTATATTTTTCTCGTAATGCTAATCTATAGTTTTCTATGTCCCAGTATTAGCAGATTAGGAAAATTATACGGGCTTTTGCTTACATTTGCTGTAATATAGAGGAATTTTGTTCATAAAAAAGCATGTAATTCTTTGACATTTCCACAACGAATGTTACATAGCAAAATATTAGTGCATGTTTAGCTAAATAAAGCATCTTTTAAAAAACATTCATGAAGAAGTCTGTGGTATTGTGTATATCAGAAATGGAGGGGGAGGGCAGAAGGAAAAGCTGTTCTTATCCTGCCAATCATTTATTATGATCATTTCCCCATTAAGCAAGTTCAATGTACTACATTTACCAAACATGTAGTAATGATATTTATGATTTCATAATATTGCTGTTCTATTTCATGTCCTGGGCTGCAGGTGTAACTCGGAGCCCGTGGATGGAAGTGGGCAGGGCCCGAGACATGGGTCCAGAAAGAGTGTTACCTAGCTCTGAGGAGGATCTGGTGCAGGACCGGACCTCAGACACGGCCGCCGCAGAGGAATGGAGTGGTGAGGACCTGGAGGAGGAAGATGGCGGAGCTGGGGACGATGATGAGGACAGTGGGGCATATTATTACCAGCCACTGAACCAAGATCCAGACGGCCTGAACAACCAGCACATAGAACAAGCTGACGAGGGAACACATGCTGAGCAGCTGCAGGATGTCCAGGACCGAATAGAAGTAGGTTTTCCACATGGTTGGAAACTTTGTCATGGTCCAGCACTTACTGCTTTTCTTGCCAAACTTGGTATCATCAACTGTCAGCTTGAATGTGTTGGCATCAAAATCACTTTGTTGCACAATGTTGACCTGGTAAGACTGGAACTGATGTCCCATTATTTAAGGCAGTGGTTGTGATGGCATTGCAACAAACCAGTACCTGGTTGTGCAGATATGCAGGGAGTCTGACACACTGTCTCTCCTGCAGGCCTTGGGTTTGTTCCTGCCTCAGCCTCCACTTCCAGACAGTGATGAGGAGGAAGATCCCGAAGGAGCTGCAGCACGACGGAGTCATGCTTCGATTCCCATGGATCCAGGTAGGAGTAGGTATGATTCTACTAGATGACTCAGTTGGTGTCTTTAACTTACATCTTGCAACTGTTCACAGATCATGTTGAGCTTGTGAAAAGGACCATGGCAGCAGTGAACTTGCCAACGCTGGGTATCCCTGCTTGGGCGCAGGAGATCTCTGATGACCAGTGGAAAGACATGGTCCAGAAGACACTTCAGTCACGCCAGAGCTCTGCAAGCCTCATACTGGAACCCAAGTGAACTCACCCAAGGCCTTCATTTCCTCCACGCTGTAACTCACGTTTTTAAACTTTAAAAGAGGAAGGAATGTATGGAAATAATTCAACCCTTTGTTGCGACGACAAGATATATAGGTAATACAGGCAACATAACTTCAACACTATAATTTGACAATTTGCTGCATGGATGTCTTTCAGGATAACAAGAGGAACAGTGACTGGAATTGACAAATTCCCTCCCCTTAACCAGTCACACTGCTCATCTTAACTACATTCCATACGCTCTAGTCAACTCATTTCAACCAGGCTGGCTTTTTGTATTAGAATTTACATTATTCATGTTATTTCTCCCCAAATCTTATGACAAATAGCTCTCGTGTGATTAAATAACTTAATCTGTCACAGCTTTGTAACCTGTTTTCAGTGCTTATAATTGGGCAGCATCTCACACCTTCAAAGCTTTTTTTTGGCTTTATTTTTGTTCTGTACATACATGAACATCTGTACAAAATATGACTTTCATACTATGTAATGCTCTACCTAATTAAAGTACAACATATGTACATATGACCTGGAAAGCAGCTTAAGATTAGTGTCAGACTCAGGAAAAGGGTTGGGTAGGGGAGTTGGGTGGGGGAGGGAGGGGAGGGGGGGAGGGAGATTGTGGAGAGACCCATACATTTATTATTTCCCTCTACAGTATGTGTAGGTGCCAGACAACAAACACGTGCAGAATCCACAAAACAAGCTAAATTTGGACCCAGGACCAATGCTGTTTTAGGTCTATACAAATGCAAGTGTTCAGTAATCCTTGAGGCAGTAACTGAAGACCCTGTGACTTTACCCGTGCTAACCCATGTTGGCCAATCAGATGCACTGCTCGTTCTTTGTGAACGATGCACCACAGGAGTTGACCTTGTTCCTAAATGTGGATGTCGTGTTCTGTTGTTTGGTCGCCTACTCAGTGAAAATTCTCTTGGAATGTTCAGTGAGCAATGGCTCACTCTACAATACTGAGTGAGTCATTTTACAGTTTGTGGAGGCAACAGAAGCAAAAAAAAAGGTGCACAGGTAGAGGGAAAACCATAAAGAATGTGACAAACAAGGGTGCAACCCTAAGCAATATACAATACACAAATATTTGCAACAGTAACTGTAGGCTGTCGGCTTTCCCCATATAATTAGCCTGGAAAGTTAAGCAAGCATCTCTCTCATTTTTTATAGTTCTAAGAGGATTGTATAGCGCTCATTCATACACACATTAAGTGCATGTTTTATTTTTTCCTCTATCATCTTTCTAAAAATATTGCTTAGGCGCTTTAAAAAATGCATAATCTATAAAGGTAATGGCAAGCACTGTTTGTGAAGGGCAGGGCAGTGGTACGTAAAGAGATTCCCTACTTGCACTACACTAACCCTTCCCATTCCACATTAGAGAAAAAAAAATCATGTCAGACAATGCAAACACATGGGACAAAATAAGACATTTAAGGTTCGAGTATGAGATCAGCTGAGTTGTTGAAAGGGGATCTTTTGTTTTAACAGATTAAAAATGTGCAGCCATATGGCATGGAACCATGAAGAGTTAAAAGCTGGTAGCATTAAGGACAGAACATTCAGAAACAGCCTTGTCCTTTAGAAGAATGGTCTTGAAACATGGAATGGTCTGCTGGTGTTGGTTTAAGAGGTCTTCGCTTGGATAAAGCAACATACAGTGCTGTGATCTAAGCTTGTAAACAGATCACCACTAAGGCAGGAAACAAATTAAACCTCACATCCTGCAATGACATTTATTGTCTGAATGTGACTGTGGGTTTAAAGAAAATCGTAGACTGCCGTTAAAAGGAAACAAATATCTGAAGCTTAAACCACTTAGACAGCAAGGCGTATAGAATCAGAGTATTTACGCTGCCACTGAAGCACATGAATGTGGACTAGCTCATACAAGCTAATTCTAGGTTTATGTCAGCCTGTGACCTGAAAACAGGACATTGGAATTGCTTTGTTGCATGATTCTTTGTCTTGAACATTTGGTGCAAGTTTTCAAAGGCCCTAGTGACTTCTCATCCGATTACAGACATCCATATAATGTTTGTGGCACATTTTGAAGATTCCTTACATTCATATGCTCCACATAGTCCCACAAGAGCAAGGCAACATAAACAATCCTGGCTCATGGAGAAAAAACAAATGCATGGTCAACGTTGCCATTGAGTTCCATGTAATAATTTGGATAATACAATCCATCGGAGTTTAGTATGGACCCTTCAAACCATGACTGAGTGAACACTAATTAACAGAGGCAATGCAGGAAAAGGCAATTCTGAAAAATAAAGCTTGAAAAAAGAAACAAGTTGTGGGCGAAAGATCAAATCCACACTATGAAAATGTATGGAGAAATAAAAATATACAGTGGAGAACATAACTTTGACCCCTTGCTGATTTTATAAGTTTGCCCACTCACAAAGAAATGAACAGTAAAATTTTAATGGTAGGTTTATTTTAGCAGTGAGCGATAGAATATCAAAAAAACATAAAATATATAAATTAATTTCCAGTTCATTGAGTGAAATTAATATTTGACCAACCTTTAAGAGTTCTGGCTCCCACAGACCGGTTAGATACTCCTTATTTCATCTCATCGCCCACATTAAAACCAACTGTCTCAACTACACACCTGTATAAAAAAACGACCTCTCCACCATGGGCAAGACCAAAGAGCGGTCTAAGGATGTCAGGGGCAAGACTGCACAAGGCTGAAACGGGCTACAAAACCATAAGCAAGAACCTGGGTGAGACATCTGTTCGAAAATGGAAGAAACCCATAATGACCATTAATTAACCTCGATCTGGAGCTCTACACAAGATCTCACCTTGTGGGGTGAGGATGATAATGAGAAAGGTGACAGGTCAGCCTAGAACTACACGGGAGGAGCTTGTTAATTATCTCAAGGAAACTGGGACCACAGTCACCAAGAAAACCATTTGTAATAAACTACGCCATAAAGAATTAAAATCCTGCAGTGTGAAGACCCATCAGAAGTTTGCCAATGAACACCTGAATGATTTAGAGAGTGCTTGGGAGAAGGTTCTGTGGTCAGATGAGACCAAAATCGAGATCTTTGGCCTCAACTCAATTTATTGTGTTTGGAGGAAGGCTAATGCGGACTATGACCCCAAGAACACCATCCCCACTGTCAAGCATGGAGGTGGAAACATTATGGTTTGGTGTGTTTCTCTGCTAAGAGACAACTTCGCCACATCGACAGGAGGATGGATCAGGCCATGTACTGTAAAATCGGGAGTGACAATGACCAAAAGCACACAGCCAAAGCAACAAAGGATTGGCTCAAGAAGAAGTGTATTAAGGTCATGGAGTGGCCTAGCCAGTCTCTGGACCATTATCCCATAGAAAACCTGTGGAGGAAGCTGAAGCTTCGGGTTGCCAAGTGACAGCCTCGAAACCTTTATGATTTTGAGTTGATCTGCAAAGAGGAGTGGACCAAAACTCCTCCTGCTATGTGAACAAACCTGGTCATCAACTACAAGGACTGTCTGATCTCTGTACTTGCCAACAAGGGTTTTGCCACCAAAACAATGTCTTGTTTTGCAAGAGGATCAAATAATTATTTCACTCAATAAAATGCAAATCAATTGATATATTTTATACAATGTGATTTTCTGGGTTTTCTTTTTGATATTCTCTCTGTTATAGAAAATTACAGACTGTTAATTTCTTTGTCAGTCGGCAAACTTACAAAATCAGCGAGGGGTCAAATAATTATTTCCTCCACTGTATATTAAAAATATACAAACATATTCTGATTAGATGGAAGCATTAAAAAAATCTTCACACAACTGAAATACCATTGCGTGTGATCACTACTTGTGTTTCTTCGTGCACATTAGGATAAGTGCTTTTCTGTGACTGTGCGTGCATGTGCACAGGAGATCTCCATCGTTCTCTATGTTGGCCAGGATTCTGTAGAAAGGGCTCTCCAGAGGAGGTGAGGAAGGAAAGTGGCAGAGGCAAATAGGAAAACAGGAGTTTACAGCAGGCGACATTTCTGGACAAAGACGAGAGGGACAGATTAGGCATGGTGCAGGTGAAGGGTGGCGGTATTCTGTGGTCAGAGAGCTTCCTGATTAGAGGTCAGGTATTCTTCAGCTCGCTTGTGGGCCTCCAGGGCCTTTATAGTGTACACATCCTGTGGCAGCTCTGACTTCCGTCGCATCAGCACCTTGTCCTTCTTAATCTCCTTCATCCCCTGAAATGCAACAGAAACGTCAATAAATTTTTTACTTAAAACTTACTAAATATTTGGTAACAAAGCCTATATACTGTAATGGTGCTTGAAAGCACTACCTAGAAACCAAAATAGCCGGCCTTCTTGTAAATGTGCTAGCAAATGAGTTCAACAAATCTCCCGGTAAGCTGGTTAGTTCCAGTATAAAGACAAATACAATGATACAAATACAGACCAGATTGGTGATTTTGCAGAATGTATGGCTAACTACACCTTGTGTAATGTAATTGATACTATGACTAGAAAAGCAGTTTTTTGTGCTATGCAGTTGGTTATCTTCTGGTTGGGACATATCTGCACCACACAACAGTCAGGTTCAAAACTGGGCTCTGGGATGGGTTGAACAGTTGTTTTCAGACTAAACTAAAGTCTAATACCTGTGAAGCCTCAGACTCCACAGTCTTCTTCAGCAGCTGGATATCTTCAGCAGTTGGGGTCTCTGTCTCCATAGAGTAGTGGGGCACCCCAGGGCTTTCATTATACATCATATACTGTTTACACACACACACACACACACACACACACACACACACACACACACACACACACACACACACACACACACACAC
>JBBIGC010000145.1:7419541-7439085 GCA_037576955.1 Lepidarchus adonis
GAGCCCCAGGGCTAGAATAGCGATTTTCTAGTGATCTTGTAGTAATTCCATTTTCTAATAAGTGTTCCAACAGTTGATCTCTTCTCACCAAGCTGCTTGCCTGTTGTACATTGGCTCATCCCAGTCTTGTGCAGGTGTACAATCTTGACCCTTGTGTTGTTAGACAGCCTCTCTGGTCTTGGCGATGGTGGAGGTTGGAGTCTGACTGTTTGAAGGTGTGGACAGGTATCTTTTATACAGATAACAAGTTCTAACAGGTGCCATTAATACAGGTAATAAATGGAGGATAGAATCAGAATCAGAAAAAACTTTATTATCCCGGAGGAAATTGCTTATGCAGTGACTACACATTGAGCCATTATATACATGGACTAACACACTGATTAAGATAAAAGAACACACTGAGTCAGGACAATGATCCTAAACTTACCTCGAAATCCATCCATGGACAACCTCAAAAGATGCAAGCTGAAGGTTTTGAAATGGCCAACACAGTCCCCTGATTTAAACAAAAAGAATATTACAGAACTAGAAGCCTTTTGCAAGGAAGAATGGGAGAAAATCCCAAGTACAAGAATTGAAAGACTTTAAGTACCATTCAGTGCCAGTAAATTGCACTACATTTTATATTTTAAACTGCATATATATATATATATACTACTCTGTGTCATATTTGTTTGATTGTGCTGTTTTTTTAGCTGGAGCCTCATTGTCTCGTCTCTTTGTATACTGTACTATATATAGCAGAAATGACAATAAAGTTTTGACTTAAGCTGGCTATTAAAATATGTTTTCCCATGTTCTAGAGAGACTGTGTTATCATCTTTTCAATTACAGAATCACCAAAATCGATTATTTATCAAGGGATGCCCAAACTTTTGTAAGACTGTATGTACAATGAATGAATATATATATATATATATGAATTTCACTTTCTGAAAGGAATGTCAAGAAATATTGATCTTTTGTGCTGCTAATGCTATAGCGAACGCCAGTGTCTCTCTTGGGAGTCCACTATTACTGTAAAGCATTTAGAAGGGGTTCAACTACATTCTACTGCCGTGTATTACAGACAAATGGCAAAAAAGGCGCCAGCATCGTAATCACTTTGATTCATTCCGATATCTTGCCACCTTCGCTTCTCGCCACAGGATTTTAACAGGATTTTACTCAATATATAACTAAAACAGGAAGGTGCCTTTTATCCTCCTTGAATGCAATTCCAATAGGTGTTTGAAATGTCTGTTAACTGCCCTGGTGGTCATATTTCCAAGCTAATACTATTTCTGGTGTTCACACGGAGCTCCTCATATCATTATACAGTATTTCTTCTGGTAAATCAGGTGTACTGTCACAGAAAAAAATATTTAATAAAGCAGGTAGCAGAGCAAAGCCGATAAAAGGTGGAGGTAGCACCACCTAAAGGTGAAATAGTGGGCAACTCCAAATGTTCTTGTGTATAGTATACCAAGTGTGGTTGTTGCGATTCTTACAGAGCGTGATAAAAAACAAGACAAAGTGACATGATGGAAGTCACATTTATTCCTCAAACAGAACACACCAGCAATGAAATTCATCTTTTAGAATATGGATGGTAATTTATTTTGTCTATACAACACCAAAATGCTTAAGACAAATAAAAATGTCTGTTCAACTCACTTACCTTGGGCCAAAGAGCATTTCCCTCCTGCAAGGGAAAGTCTGAATACCTAATTAATTAAAACATAATTTAAGAAAGCAATTCTATAAAACATACATACATATTATAAATCAGACACAACTGCACTGGATTTCAGTAATTCTTCTCCTCACTCATCTTATGTAAATATTATTTTTAAAAGACCCATATCCAGTGGTATTATACACTAAAATCACTGAAGTATTTTTTATGACCAATATTTAACATCTTTACCCTTTAAAACCTGTCACAATAACTATTTTCTTGGAATAGTTATTTTATGTCACTGGTATGTTTTATACCATTTTCTTACATTGAATGTTTTTAATTCTGGTTACAAAAAACAAATTCAAAAACTCAGAAATACATGGATTCAAAAGCAGCAAGACTGTTATCCGTTGGCACAGGTATATGACATCATCAGTTCTGTGACACTGAACCTCTTGACTCAGTATCCCAATGCTTCCATGGCATTGTAATAATTTTAACATTTTAGTTATACACCCCATGTTAAAACAATGTGGACTCCAAAACCAGAGACAACATAAAACTACTGATGCATACACCTACACCTCCTATTGGTCCAGGGCTTGTCTGATCATAACCTTGTCCAGCTGCTGCCCCTGTTAATATCACGTGTACTGAGGTATCCTGTGGCTGAGAGAACAGTGGAACAATTGTCACAGGAGGTGGAGGAGGCTCTGCTGTGATACTTTGAGGCCACAGAGTGTGGTCCTCATTAGGACTTGACACTTTCACAAGTGTTGACTTTCTGACAGACTGTATCGCAGGGTGTTTACAGTCAAACCCTGTAAGCTCGCCCCTATTGACCCAGACCCTTAAGTTGGAGAGAGATTTTTTGGACTGAATTACACTCCCGTTCCTGTTGTCACTTACTCAGGTTGTTTACAGACACTTTCCTGCCCGAGAGCTTCACTCACCTGACCTGTGTTGCTTACCTCTAAATAGCTAGTCTGCCAGCTAGCCTCCGCTTCCTCGCCCTCACTCCACGCATGCTCCCCCTGCTCTCCCTATCGACATTGCAGGTAAGTGAGTCACCCAATCGCTTTCCTACTCTGTCACCATTTTTTTTCTGGTTGTTTACTCTAGTGATGTATGAGTTGGTACTGGGTTGGCAGAGTTCTGGGTAATACAGTATACCTGCTGTGGTACAGCAGCAGAACTATAGAACTAAGAAAACTGACCGTGCTAGGCTACGTTCAACACTGACCAAAGTTATAGATGGACAAATGCACACATTGGGCATGTTGGAGAGGGTTCGGACTCCCTGCGTTGTTCCTGGATCCCCTGTAGTTTACCTACCAGCCCTGTATGGGTGTTGAAGATGATCTATTACTATTATACACCTGCCATTGCATATTCTCACCTTGATGGGACAGGAAATGGAAATGTTCTTAACTGGGCGGATGCAGGTGTGACCTGCCGGCATTAATCAAAACATTTTGAGATTTTCTTATAAAAGCTTGAACCAGTTGGGTGGACCTTTGTGAGTCGTGAAGGTAGGACACTCGGTCATGCCTTCCCTCACCCAACGCTGCAAGCTCCTTGGGAAAACATTCAGTTTCACATGATGGTTCATTTGTTTAATGTAAATGCTGAGAAGTTGTGAGTAAATATTCTTCTGTTTTTAATATCAAATGCACTTGACTCATTCTTGGTGTAGAAAATCATTATTTAGATAAAAGATATGTCAAGACTACACACAACTTTAAAGTCTTTCCCGCTGCAAGGAAAAGGGTTTCTATTAACCCTTTATTTCCTTTCAGCCTGAGTAGGCGGCATTCTGTGAAATAATACATATGGACTGGAATGCTTCAGAGTAGAAACTGTATACGAATTTATATGGATTATAAAGATATTGTCCTATAAACTTTAACACCACTAAAATAACCTTAATATTTCATTGGACCCCTTTAAGCTTTGATTACAACACACAATCACTGTAGTATCATTTCAATAAGCTTCTGTAATGTCACATTTACTTCCATCCAGAGTTGGATGAATTTTTTGCCAAGATATTGTACAGATAATGGGTCAGTCAGACCACTGCACAATCTCCTCTCCAGCAGATCCCAAAGATTCTCAATGGGGTAAAGGTCTGGACTCCCTGGTGGCAAATTCAGGTCTCATGCTCCCTGAACCACTCATTAATATTTCAAGCCAGATGAATTTTGGCATTGTCAGGGAAGAAGAAATTCACTGATGGAATAACCTGGTCATTCAGTAAATTGAGGTAGTCAGCTGACCTCATTCTTTGGGCACATAATGTTGCTGAACATAGACCAGACAAACTGCCGCAATCCCAGATCATAGCATTGCTCCCACAGACTTGCACAGTAGGCACTAGGCATGATGGGTGCATCACTTCTTGCGCCTCTCTTCTTATTGTGCCCATCCCTCTAGAACAGGGTAAATCTAGACTCATTAGACCACATGACCTTCTCCCATTGCTCCAGAGTCCAGTTTTATGGTATCTTCCAAACTGATTTTTTTTGCGATTAGACTCACTGATCAATGGTTTTCTTAAAGCTACACAGCTGTTTAGTGCTAATCCCTTGAGTTCCCATTTGCATTATGCATTCACTATTGAGCATTGCTGTGAGTTCCCACAAACCTTCCAGTTTTTAATAATGCATTGGATAGTTCTTAACCCAATTTAAGTAGTTTCAGCAATCTCCTTTGATGTTTTCTTTGCTTGATCCAAGCCAATAATTTCATCAATCTGAATTATTAACATATTTTCCATGACCACAGGATGCCTTTGGACATGGTAGTGAGTAATGACAAGTAATGAGAAGCTTTTCACTGCACCAGTTAGGGTTAAATAATGTGTTGGAACCGGAAATAATCACCCGGGCAGTGTGTATTTCATCCAAATTTCACTGAAGTACACAAACAAGAAGAACAGCCCAAGTTCCTCTATACCATTAGTAGCAGCATTTAATGATTTAATGACACTTCAAGGTTTCCTCTGGTTAAAAAAACAACAACCAAAGAAACAAACAGACTGATAAGACATTTCTTTCCCATTTGCCATTTCCCTTAGATCAGTCCTGAAAAAAAAATTATTTAACAATAAATGTACCTAATTCCATTTTGGGACCCAGGAGCTTTGAATAGAATCAACAGCAAATATTCAAAGTTTCAGTGCAGGGATTCACCTATATTTAACTATAAATCTTAAGTTTTGCCTTCCCAAGTCATGCTCAGCACAAACACAACCTTCCCCATGAAGACTTTAGGATAGGATCTCTTAGGATAGATTTCTTTACCTAGATAGATGTAACTTAAAATCTTCACTTGGCAACTTTTCATTGTTAATTTAGCTAAATTACCAGGCTCAAATTCCTTTTTTTTTGAGCAACACAAACACACATATCCACCCATCCACAAACCATAACATTAACACCACCTGCCTAATCTTGTGTAGATCTGAAATATTTACCAGAGTCAGCTTTTCTAACATTATCCCACAGATGAGCCTTCACTCCCCACGAGGCCCTTGTCAAAGTTTCTCAGATCCTTACACTCACCCATTTTCTTGCTCCAGACTTAACTGTTCATTTGGTGCCAAATATACCCCACCTCCCTAACAAGTACCATTGTAATAAAATGCTTTTCACTTTACCTTTCATTTTAAATTTAAATCAGAATACTGAATGAACAAATGAAAAAATATACTGAAAGTTAGATATTTGGGTTCAGACTTTGTAAAATTCCTAACTTAATTAAAAATACACAATAAGTATGCCACAGATTTATTTGAACTACAACTTAAACATCAGCCACTACAGAATTACAATATTTCCATATTGAAACTGACGGTACAGCACTTTCAAGGTAAAACTGGGTACTTTTTTTATGGAACAGGGAGAAAAAAGAAAGTGATACTTAAGATGCATTTAAAAATAAAATGTAGAACGTGCTTACTTTCTGGCAAGGACTGTGAAGAGAAAATATGTTGAACTGTAAGAATAAGTATTTCAAGAATTTTTTTTTGTCCTCGTAGCATGAAGTCCATACCATTTTTTCTCTTCTGAGCTTGGATCTCTCTTGCTCCTGTATTAAAATATCTTTCATTTACTTAAATGGAAGAAACACAAACTGAACTTAAACTTGAACTGAACCCAAACACATGAAAATTGTTTACATTACCTTTTTTTTTTAAAGGAACCGTTTCAGCTGCAAACAAAGCAAGGAAAAAGCAGGTAGTTCAAAACTATGTACATTAAGAAATATTGTTCAACATTTTACATGTATTAATGATTCATTACTTGAGGAGAAAGTGTTCATTCTTTCAGTGGAATCTCCTTCAACACCCACTTCAGAATGAGTGTCAGTCCATCATTTCACTGGCATTACCTGCCAAAAGGTTAAGAAAAAATGTGAAATGGCTCCACTAAACAATGCAAAAGTAAATGTTTTCAAAGGAAAATGAAAGAGACATTCATAGGTTTCATGCACATCCCTAAACCTACTGTCTGAAGGTCCTTTACAAAGAATCAAAATTAAACTCAAAGGTGTCCAAATTCAGTTGCTCAGTGAAAGATCCGGGTGGGGGGGAGAATGAAACAGTTATAGCCTCCTCAGAGTCCAAAGCTTTTTCCTCATCCTGGTTCTCATTGGTTTCCATCTCAATGTTTTCCAAGACTACTGAATGGGTCTCACAATCCAGAGAATTTGCTGCAGTCTCGTCATCAACTGCTTCCATACGTTCACTGATCTCGATCTTTTCTGAGGCCTGTAATTCCTCACTTACAGAGATTTTATCCACTAATAGTTCCTCACCCAAAGAAGCTTTATCCAACTGTAGTTCTTCACCCAAATCCTTATCATTGCCCAAAGCGCCATCTTTCACAGCTGACTCGCCCGACTTTGAACTCTCATCCATTTTGGAATCTTTACCTTCTTTATCTTGAGTTGTCATCTGATGTCCAGAGTCAGCTTTTGAGTTGGATTTATTGACAGCTTTATTGACAGCACTGACAACACTGGAGCTAGCCATGGTACTGCTGTCCCTGTAGAAGATGTCAAATAAGTCTTTTGCTTTTGCTGCAGCAAGGTTTGTTTTACGCTTGTCCGACTTTAAAAATGTGTCACGTTTGTTAAGCTGAAGTTGAGGAGGCGGACGGACCACTACTGTAAGGTTCTGCTCATTCTCAGGTACTCCAGGAGCAGCTACATCAGATTCAAGACTGACTATACATTCAGCAGGAGACTTCATCGGGACAGACTCATTTATTGTGGATGCTGGAGGAGGCATAAAACTAGTAGGAGATGGCATAAAAGACGTTGTAGGAGGTGGCATAAAAGGAGCCGTTGGAGGTGGCATAAAAGGAGCCGTTGGAGGTGGCATAAAAGGAGCTGCTTGAGGTGGCATAAAAGGAGCTGCTTGAGGTGGCATAAAAGGAGCTGCTGGAGGTGGCAAAGGAGCTGCTGGAGGTGGCAAAGGAGCTGCTGGAGGTGGCAAAGGAGCTGCTGGAGGTGGCAAAGATGTAGTTGTTGAGGATTTTGAAGTGGATGTTGGATTTGACATGGCATCACCTGGAATTTTCAGTTGAACCTCTTGGCCTCCAAATGCCTTGGAGATTAGATCAGCGGGGAGCACAGCATCTTTCTGGGCCTGGAGTTTTATCCCAGGCCCTGGAGATTTGCTTGCTGTATCAACACTTGGTCCAGCTGAGGGGAATGCATTTGGAAGAGCTGATTTGATCTGTAATCCAACATTGGACTTCCTCAGTATATTAGCTGTAGATGGTAAATTAGAGCGATTTTTGTTTTGGTTATATGCTACCCAGGCCTGGGAAGGAGGAAGAACTGTCTTGCCAGACAATTTGATGGCAATGCTCTTTGCAGCAGCCACAGACTTGGCAAATGCATCATGGTCCTCAGATTCTTTGTTGGTTTCCTGTGTTGCTGCAACACACTCTTCATCTTCCTTTATGAACTGTGCTGCAATTTTTTCTGCTTCCTTCTCCAGTGGTGTCTTTTCAGTTTTTTTCCAGCTGAACTTTGTAAAAGCTGGGCGTCCAGTAGCCTCATCACTCTTTTTTCGAAGTTTTGCAAGCATGGCTGGACTTGGACCACACAGGACCTTAGGAGGCTCACTTGGTTTATCAGTTTCAGTCTTGGCGTCTTTTGCAGATGTTTTGGATAAACTGTCTTTGCCCCGAACAGCCTGGTCTTTTTGTTGCTGACATTGGTCTTCCTTTTTCTCATATTTGGCCCTCTCCTCATCATTCTCCTCCCATTTTGATTTTGGCCACTTCATCCCCTCCTCCCTGTATTTCGGTCTCCTGTCTTCTTCAGTGTCGCGGCCATATCTGTGTTTCTTTTCTTCTTCTCTACCATACCTGGACCTTTCATCTTCCTTCTTGTATCTATACATATCTTCATCTTCCTTGTACCTGTACCGACTTTCTTCCTTGTACCTAGATCTCTCTTCATCAGATCTATACCTCTCCTCTTCTTTCTGTCGATACCAGTCTTCCTCTTCTCTTTTATACTTATTCCTCTCTTGCCCTTCCCTTGTATGTCTGGCCCTCTCCTCTTCTTCTTTCCTATACTTTATCCGCTCATCTTCCTCTTTCTTGAGTTTTTGTTTTTCTTCTTCCTTTTTCAATTTCATATGCTCTTGCTCTTCTTTCCTGTAATAAAGTTTGTTCTCGATATACTTTGCCTTTTGTTCACCTCCCTTGCTATACTGAGGCTTATCATCTTCTCCAGCCTTGCACATGGACTTTTTCCCCTCATCTTTACTAAGTTTGGACTTTTTTTGTTCCTCCTCATCGTCATCACAGTCATCCCGCTTCCGTTTGTGCTCAGCCTTTTTTTCAATCTCCATTCCAGCTTGGCGATCCAGGTTCCTCCTTTGCTCGTAGAGAGGGTTTTCATGTATTCGTTTCTATTGAAATAGTAAAACAGATATCAAACAATAATAACATACATGTAAAGGATACACACAGTGTATCCAGTGTATCTTCAGCTCAATGCTAAGTGTAATTTGGATTTCCTTTCAGAAAGCAAAATTAATAAATTATATAGATTCATTACATGAAATGTCAGGCCTCTCTTTCTTCGATGATTCAATGATTTTGTTTACAAATAATAAAACCCTAAATTCACTGTCTCTTAAATTAGAATATCACATAAGATAAATACATTTTTAAACGGAAATGTCAGGCTTCTGAAAAGTATTTTAATTCCTATGCACTCAATACTTGGTTGGGCCTCCTTTTGCATATATTACTGCATCAATGCGGTGTGGCATGGAGGCGAGCAGCCTGTGGCACTGCTGAGATGTAATGGAAGCCCAAGTTGCTTTAGATAGCATCATTCAGGTCTGGTGTCTCATCTTCCTTTTGACAATACTCCATAGATTGTCTATGTGGTTCAGGTCAGGCGAGTTTGCTGGCCAATCAAGCACAGTAACATTATTGAACCAGCTTCTGGTACCTTTGGCAGTGTGGGGAGGTGCCAAGTCCGGCTGGAAAATGAAATCAGCATCTCATTAAAGCTTGTCAGCAGAGAGAGACATGAAGTGCTTCAAGATTTCCTGGCAGATGTTGCATTGACTGGAAACTTCACACTGGACTCAAGCAACATGGATTCTGTGCCTCTCCACTCTTCCTCCAGATTCTGGGACATTGATTTCTAAATGGTCTGCAAAATTTACATTCATCTGAAAAGAGGACTTTGGACACTGAGCAACAGTCCAGTGCTTTTCTCCTTAGCCCAGCTAAGACGCTTCTGACATTGTCTCAGAAGTGGCTTGGAACAAAAAATGCGACATTTGTAGCCCATGTGTAGGATTTGTCTGTGCGTAGTGGCTTGCGATACACCGACACTTTTTCCTTCCACTCAACTCTTCATGAATATGCTTGGATACAGCACTATAAACAACCAGCTTCTTTAGCAATGACATTTTGTGGCCTGCTTGTGGAGGGTGTCAATGACTGTCTTCTGGACATCTGTCAAGTCAGCAGTCTCTTCCATGATTGTGTAGCCTCCTGACCAGGACTGAGACCAATTAAAGGCTCAGGAAACCTTTGCAGGTTTTGAGTTAATTAGCTGATGAGAGTGGGACACCATGACTTTCCAAGATTGACTTTTTTCACAATATTCTAATTTTCTGAGACAGTGAATATTAGATTTTATTATCTGAAAGCCATAATCATCAAAATTCCAAGATATAAAGGCTTGACATATTTCACTCTGTGTAATGAATCTATATAAAATATGGATTTCACTTTCTGAAAGGAATCTCAAGAAATATTGAACTTTGTTCTAAGATGTACCTGTATATATTTGTATGCATTATTTTTTTATTAGTAGAATTAAAATGTGTGGTCAGCCTCAAGATGTTGGTTATTTGTATGGCTTGTTTTATTTTATATTCACAATTCATGTAAAGCACTTTCAGCTGCTTTTAAAAGGTACTATATAAAAACTATGTTTTTGTTTGAATGAAATATTTGATCAATGTGCCAAGAGCCACTATAAAATTCCATAGAACAGACCTTGCTTGCTGTAGGGGCTTAATTTGTAAAAATCTTTTTACTGAAATTGGAAACAAAAAGTGGAAGGATGGCTTATTACATTGCAAATAAAGTTGTAATAAGTTAATATTTGGGTTCACATTTAAATATGTCTGTGGCTTTATCATGAAGAATCAGACAAATTAACAAAGATTTGTTATGAATCTTAATATGCCTAGAGATTCAGAAACAGGAACACCCCATTTTTTAACTAAATAAGGGCAGGAGTTTGCTGTTATGACATCACTATTCACTATTTTTTTTTATCAGGTTTTACCATACCATACAACCTGTGACAGAAAAATTTTAAATCAAACATTAAAAACTCAACTCACTACAAGAGATTTAAACTACCTTGTACTTCTCGTTGTGTGTATGGCACGTGACATGGGCCTCTGCACAAATAGAATCGCCAAAAAACTCTTCACACAACTGGCAGAAATATCCCCTCACAGGAATCAAAAACTCAGAGCCTGCAAGAAAAAACATTCTTGATACACACAAACTGCAATTAAAAAAAGTTTGTTCCTGGGCTAAGAGGAAGTATATATTAAATGATTTAAATAATTGCAACAAACAATGCTGTGTTGCTTAATATAGCTATACAGACCATTTTATACCTTAAACCATGTAATAATAATTTCAGCATGTACCCACAAGAAGAACATTCTACCTTTTGCTGGTTTGGATATCAGTTCCCCCGTTTGTTTCTTTTCACTCTCAGACTTAGTCGCCCAAGGTCTTTCATAGGGATCTAGAGTCTTAAATAAATAAATACATAAACAAATAAATATTATGCTAGTATCTTGAAATACAACAATGGAACGGAAAATATAAACAACTACACAGATTTAATAAATGTCCATTAAACAAATACATGTTGCTTTTTAAAGAGAATTCATGTGATATATTACACATACCTTCCTGTGTGTTTTGCTATGCAAGTGTGTAAAAAAATCAAACATGGAACCACTAGTGATGTTGCAGTTTTTGCACCAGTGATTTCCTGCATCATAGTACTCAAAAAGTTCAACTGAAGTATCTGGAGGCTGTGCACGATCTGCTGTGGCTGATGACTTGGTAACCTAGTTTAGTTTAGGAAGGACAAATGACACATTAGCAAAAAGTGACAAAAGCTAGTGACAAAAGCAGAGCAAAGATATGGAGACACAAAGACATCTAAATAAATAAATAAATATTTCAAATTAATCCCTGATTCCCAATTACTTAAGTTCAACAAAGTATTCTTACCTTTTCAATTAAGGCCATCTGTGCTCCAGGTGAGATGGATTTACCCAAGCACTTACTAATTTTACTTAGTTTTGATAAATAATTGGGTATTCAACTACATTCAATATAGTACTTGTTTAATTGAAGCACTTAGAAAAAGAGCTTGCAGCAATTTGGCTACATAATCTTAGACCGGACACCCACTTTTCAAAAATATCCATTCCTGTTTTCATTTAAATAAAAGCTCATCATCCTATGTGGACATCTATATATGCTTAGCTCCAATGTTCATTTGAAGATTTTTCTATAATGCTGTACTTGTAGAACAGGAAAGGTATCTAAATTTACCTTGACCAAAAATGTGGTCTCAAGAAGCTGCTGAAATTTAAAATACTAATTTTCATTTCTTTAGGAACTGCACATAAAATTAGGTGTAGTTGCAAAAAAATGAGAAGACAGCATCTAAAGATGCTGATGAAGTTGATGGGTAGGCTTACTGGGTCAAAAGGTATACAAAATCCTTGCATAAAAATAAAAATATATAGACAATGAAAATGTTTGTAATAAAGTAACCCTGATTTGGAATTTTTACTGAATAAAAAACCCAACAATACAGAGACAAGAGACAGTAAAGATCCAGATGTCAGAATAAATCTAGGTCTACAAAGGTTTCATTTACTTTAAAAAAAACCAAACAAACTGTCTAACTCTTCTTGAAGAGCAATAGGAGCGTTACTTGGACATTCTGTATTTCATTCAGATTATATCATTGGAAATTCATGTTTAATTAGGAAAAAAGCTAAATCAATCATATTTTTATTAAGTTAGCAAACAGTTGATTTTTTTTATTTTTATTTTTTATCCGTTATAGTACCACAAGTGGGAAATTTTGTCCTCTGCGTTTAACCCATCACACGTCCATATGTGGAGCAGTGGGCAGCTGTCAACAGAGGCGTCCGGGGAGCAGTGAAGTGGGGATGGTACCTTGCTCAATGGTACCTCAGTGGTGCCCAGGCTGAAATTTTAACCTGCGACCTTCTGATCTCAGGGGCAAAGTCCTAACCACTAGGCCTCCACTGCTCTAATTGTGTCTCCAGTCATGTTAAATTTGTGACATAAGGAGAGCGCTATATGGAAATATATAAAGAAAAGTAGAATAACTGTAAAGTCTAAGTTTTGTGAGTTTTCATCCCTTGTCATTTTTGCCAACTGTTTACATGTTAAATCACATATACCACAACCACAAATGTTATCTAATCAACCAAAAATTTGTCAAATGATCAGTTGTTGGATCACTTCTGATGCTCATCATATACTATAACTGAACTTTTAAGGGTTTTTGTTTCATTCTAATAAAAAAGCTGGCGTATTCAAATCCTACAGGTTTAAATATGTTGATGTCAGTACCTTTGAGTACTTCCAAGGAGAACAGCAGGATCAAAAGACAATAAACATCTAAACCATAAAATTAGCTTTCTAGTGTTTTGAGTGCTTCCCATTCAAGACACACTTCAAGACAAGACAAATGCCAGTCTTCATGCAATATTTGTAAAAGGGCGCTTGCATTGTGTTTTCATAAATCTGGTCAACAAGAGTGACAAGAATGTTGTTCCAGTTGTCAGCAAGCAACTAATTAGCTTATCAATGAGTTCAAATAATAAAAAGCAGATCAAACACCAAACTCTACTGGACAGTGGTCCTCAGTTCCCCATGTTTGTTTTAAATTGACACAAAAATCTATTGTACTCATTATTCAACTTAAGTGAATAGTTTTTTTTCTGGTTTACGATGCCCCTAATGAGCACGCCAAAGGCAAGAAAAAACTAGTGAGAAACCTAGGCTCAGAAAGGGGAACCCATCATCCTCTGGCCGACATCGGAGTGTCATCAGTTGTGTTTCCAATTGTGTCAAGTGCATGTATTTCAATTAGCATGATGAGCTACGGGCTTATGCAAAAGTTTGGGCACCCCTTGATAAATAATTTAATTTTGAAGAAATTACAATATTTTCAACAAATATTGATGCATAGTTATTTATGCCATACATTGGAAAAAAAACATTACGATTTGTTATTATTTATTTATTATTGTTACATTTTTGGCATAAAAAGTAACTATGCATCAATGTTTGCTGAAAATATTGTGCATTTCATTCCATGTCCTAGAGAAACTTTCAACATCTTTTCAATAACGAAATCATAAAATCTGTCATTTATCTAGAGGTGCCCAATCTTTTGTATAAGACTATTTTTTAAATTATAATAACTATTTTCTTTAATTCCTCTCCAGATGTGTGTATTTGTATTATTAGAAGAGAAAGGGAGCAAGTAAGAAGCTTAGAAAACCAAAAAAACAAATCTTGAAGTAAAAAAATGGGTATCCCTGATGTTTACGCAAGCACATGGTACTGCAATTGTAAATTTAAAAAATGCAGTAATTTCAGTTCTCATAGACTTCACTAAGCAATGGCAGACTATTTAAAGGGCTTCACCCAGCATACTGATATCTTTGCGTTGAAACATAGCTTTGGCTAGCACAGCCCGATTCTGATTAAAATATGCCTGATTTCTTATGTCAGTAAAGCTGTTCACATGACCAGCACTGTAGCCAAGTATGCCAGCCATATTATGTTAAATTAATATTTCTGCTGTTGTTATCGGACCTTGTTTCTGTATTTTTTTTAGCCAAACAGTTGTTCACACTAGCTTAATAATATTAGTAAAGATTTTTACCAGGGCCCTTTCTCTATGGGCCTACTTTTATCAGCATAAAGAATTCTACCTTTGTGGTGGATGTGTTTGAGGCAGCTTTAGATTTCTCTGGGCTTCTTGCAGTCTCCTTTGACTTGCTTTGAGAAGGTGGCTGTTCATAGTCCCCAGAGCTCCTGAGGTTTCTGTGGTCCAGACCCAAGATAGATGCAACTTTGACTAGTTCTTCATGCTTCTTCTCTGCTGCCTCATGGTCAGAACGCAATTTGGAGATCTGGGCCATCACATCTTCCTGAAGTTGACCAAGTTCTATAAGGACGGGGTCCTTGTGTCCACCTTTCTCTCTTCGCTTCTTTCTCAAGAGTTCCCCTAACACAAACAGAAAAGAAACAACCAAAAAGGATCAACCCCCCACCCCCTCCAATCATGTTGCCTTAATGCATGGGCATAAATGAAAGCATTGGCTTACCTTGTTGCTTTCGCAAGGTCTCCAGCTCCTTTATTAGACTATTTTTCTCCTTCAGTCGAGATTCTCTGTCCTTCTTTAGTTTCTCAAGCTCTTCAATGACCTAGAGATTACAAATTGTACTGTAAACAATATTTAAGCATGCTTAGTAGTCCGACTACACAAAACAGCAGCAATGAGACACAGACTTTTGGAATCGAAATATTAACACGTCAGCATGGTCAAATGTACCGCATACAAATTTCAGTGTACACATTTCCATAAGGAGATCATGCAAATGCAATCATGCAACTAGGACAAAATTGAGTACAGATGCTCTGTTCTGCCAACTAACCTATAATGCTTTTTGAAACAGTATAAAAGCAATAATCTTAAAAACTGAGTTTATTATACACAATATTATTGCAATTAATGGCATGTTACCTTTATTGATGAAAATAATTGGACAAAATTGTCCTGGCACTAATCAAGTCTGACCTTAAGACTAAAAATGCAATTAAAAATAAATATACTGCTACTGTACTAACTGGCACAAGTTTAAGTTGCTTCCAGTAGGTACCTTCTGCTTTTGACTGGCTGTGTTCTTTTCTTCAATCACCCTCCTCTGATTGCCACTGCTGCAAACAATCATGCTTTGCCTCGAGTCCAACTTTGACCCTATGAGCCACAGTAATAAGTTGTTTGGCAGCAAAATAAGGAAATCATTCAGGTTAACTACGAAAATGATATGGATACATATTATTCACCTTTTTGATCTGATTCTTGTTTTACATTTGACCCTGTATCTATTACTTTAAGGAAGGGCCGTTCAACAGGAGTGTTGTAGTCATTCAGAGGACTTTGTGGTGGCATGCCGGGAGGTTGGTACATGTGCCATCCTTGGGACATGTAGGTCATGTAGTTTCCATATGGGTCATAACCAGGGGGATGGTAGTTCGGCGGCATAACCCCATGTGGGTGTTGGTGTGGATAGGGAGGCATTTGATGGGCTGAGTGGGCAGTTTGGGCTGGGAAAGAACTTGCCCCAGGACCTCCAACTTCACCATGAGGACCTGCATTAGTCCAAGGTCTATCTTCCACTTTGGTGGCAGAGCGACTTTCTCTCTGGCTCTCACTGACAGGCAGTGAAAATCGTTTTTCAAGAGCAACTGACCTCTTTCTACTACAACTTGAAGTGCGCTCACAGCTGCTGCTTCGACTGCGACTCCTGCTCCTACTCTGGCTTTGGCTGCCGCTGCTGCTAGTACTGCTGTAACTCCTGCTTCGACTCCTGTGCTTCCTGTCAGACTGGCGCCGAGTAGGGGGGTTCTTTACGGGGTTCTTACCATGAAGACGTTCTTGCGTTCTGGCAGCCATCTTACTGATCTCAGCCACACCTAAGTCAAGCCCAATAGTCTTAAGCAGATCCTGTATCTTCTCATATTCCTCTACTTCCTCTCTAGCTTTGACATCACTGGGTCCAACCCCAGGAGGGAAAATACCAGGTCCCTCATTAGAAGTCTTCTCAGGCTGACCTGAAGAATGGTGCTTGTCTTGATGTTTGCTTTCTTTTTTTGAATGGCTTACCACATCTTCCTCAAGTTGTCCATGAATGTAAGATGATGCACCATATTCATTCTTTGGTACATTGTGGGCCTGGATTGTTGCAACGTTCGCTTCATGATAAAGTGCAACATCAGCACTGGTCTCCCCATAGACGTTTGATGAGCTACTCTGTCCAGTTTTAGGCATTCCCTTCACTTGACAACTGCTCTCCTCTTCCTCATCCCCATAAAGGAACTTCTCCTCATCTTCAATATCAACAAAGCTTTTCTTTTTGCCTACTGGTTGGGACACTGCTTCTGCCACCATGTTAAGAAGTTGGCCGAGTTCTGCACTCTCTTGGCTGCCTTTCTCATGAGTGAAAAAAATGTCTTGTCCACTTCCTTTCTCAGGTTTAAGCTTGCTAAGGAGTTCTTCAAGAGCACTGGCATTGGAACTTTGTGCAAGCATTGATGCTAGTATGTCTGGGTCCATGTTTTTGGCCATTGCACCAAATAACTGTTCTGCTTCCTGGGAAACACCACTGCCTGTGTTTTGTTGAGGAGATTCAGTATTCTGTAACACATTTATCATAGCAAGTTAAACAGGAGCTTAAAACAAAAACATTCTGCACTATTCTGTGTCTGTCTTCAAATGGGTTTCTTTTTAAAGGGGATTTACTCTACATTTTTCAGGTAACTTTGCTTCTACAGTCTCAATCAAAAGTGTATGGCCACTTGACAAATGACAAAGAAATCATTTGTTGCACGGTTGGATCTTAACAAGGTTCCAAGTAGAGCTTCAACAAACTACAAGAAGAAATGGGAGTGAGACAAAACATTTTTGAGCATGCAATTTATTGACAACAACTCAAACTAAAACGGTTGTTTCACATTTGATGAAAATCTTAGGACCACATGCCTTTAAAAGGCTAAATCTGTGCAAAAATGTGGATTCATTGCCATTTTCTGTCAGGTAGTCACACTGTCATGACATTCTGATGGCAAAGGCAAAAAAACTTTCCCTTTTTGAATGTGGTCGGGTTGTTGAACTGCATAAGCAGTAAGACAGTAAATCATTTGGAATTTCTTAAATGATCCTGAGATTTATGGAACCAAAATTTAACCAGCACTGAGCCAGATGATCCAATTGGCCGTTTGTCAAGACACTGGACAATCCTCGACCCAAATTAAGGCCATTACTGGTGCCGACTGCATCAGACAGCATCTGAGACTGAAGGGCTTCATAAACAAAAAACGTCTTCAAAGGCCTCGTCTCCTTGACGCCACAGAACTGGTCGTTTATACTTTGTCCCTTGTTTGGTGCTCTCTTGCAATGAAAGGTGGAAGAAAGTTTTATTCTCTGATAAGAAGAATTTAACCTTGATGGCCTGATTGTTTCCAACACTACTGGCATGACAAGCAGATCCCCAATCAGATGATTTCTACGTGCCACAGAGAACCGGGCACCATAATGGTCTGGGTAATTTTTCCTTCAGTGGAACAATGGGGCTTCAGAAGGTGCAGGGGCTTCAAACGGCCACTGACTTTGTCCAGATGTTGCAGAGAGCATCCCTCATGACTGAGGGCCCTCGTCTGTGTGGTAACGACTGGGTTTTTCAACAGGACAACGCTATAGTACACAATGCTCTCAGGACAAAGGACTTCTTCCAGGAGAATAGCATCACTCTTTTGGACCATCCTGCATGTTCTCCTGATCTAAATCTAATTGAGAACCTTTGGGGATGGATGGCAAGGGAAGTTTACAAAAATGGACAACAGTTCCAGACAGTAGATGCCCTTCATCTCACGACTCGGAGAAATGTTCCCACTCACCTCATGGAAACGATTGCATCAAGCATGAAGTGAACAGTGGAGATACTCTTTACTGAGTTCATGTTTGGAACTTTGATTTCTGTTTTGGAGGGTTATGGGGTTTTTTTTTTGGAGGTGTGGTCCTAAACTTTTGATAAGCTGTAAAAGCTTGTTTCAGTTTAAGCGTCGTTTTCAATAAATTTCGTGTTAAAAAAATGTTTAGTCTCACTCCGATTTCTTCTTGTAGCATGTTGAAGTTCTACTTGAAACCTTGTTAAGATCCAACCATGTAACAAATGATTTTTTGCCATTGTCAAGTGGTCTTAAACTTTTGATCGGGACTGTAACATATCACAAATTTTCCAACCTTCTTATAATTAGGATAAAAGGTTTAAATGCTATCCTTTTAAAATATATAAATGTTGGTAAAAAAATATTGTAGAGTGGGGCAAAATAGTATTTAGTCAGCGACCAATTGTGCAAGTTCTCCCACTTAAAAAGATAGGTAAGTAGCTGATCAACAGTGGGATCAATAATTAGAAAATGGAAGACATGCAAGACCACTGAATCTCCCTCGATCTGGGGCTCAACGCAAGATCTCACCCCGTGGGGTCAAAATGATCACAAGAATGGTGAGCAAAAATCCCAGAACCACACGGGGGGACCTAGAGAATGACCTGCAGACCTGCTGGGACCAAAGTAACAAACGCTACCATCAGTAACACACTACACTGCCAGGGATTTAAATCCTGCAGTGCCAGACGTGTTCCCCTGCTTAAGCCAGTACATGTCCATACCTACTGTGAAGCATGGGAATGGTGGAAACATCATGCTTTGGGGCTGTTTTTCTGCAAAGGCAACAGGACGACTGATCCATGTAATTGAACCAATTAAGGGGGACATGTATTGTGAGATTTTGAGTGAAAACCTTCAGCAAGGGCATTGAAGATGAAATATGTCTGGGTCATTCAGCATGACAATGATCCCAAACACACCGTCCGGGTAACGAAGGAGTGGCTTCATAAGAAGCCTTGCAAGGTCCTGGAGTGGCATAGCCAGTCTCCAGATCTCAACCCCAAAGAAAATCTTTAGATGGAGTTGAAAGTCTGTGTTGGCCTGTGACAGCCCCAAAACATCACTACTCTAGAGGAGATCTGCATGGAGGAATGGGCCAAAATACCAGCAACAGTGTGTGAAAACATTGTGAAGACTTACAGAAAACGTTTGACCTCGTTGCCAACAAAGGGTATATAACAAAGTACTGAGATGACCAAATACTTATTTTCCACCATAATTTGTAAAATATTCTTTAAAAATCAGACAGTGATTTTCTGAATTTTTTTCTCATTTTATCTCTCATAGGCCTCTCATCTTTTTAAGTGGGAAAACTTGCACAATTGGTCGCTGACTAAACACTTTTTTGTATGTTGTTTGAAGCATAACTTGAAAATGCAAGAAAAATCTATTAATCTATCTATCAATATAGGTCTATATAAATAAACAGTGGTGCTTAACAGTTTATGAACCCAAGAACCCTTTAGAATATTCTTTATTCTGGCACAACGAATAT
>JBBIGC010000145.1:7446035-7470917 GCA_037576955.1 Lepidarchus adonis
TCTAAAGTTCTTAGGGGAGATCAGGCTTTCTGTCCATGCTGCTCTCATCAGTAGGAGTGGGGGTAATCACAGACGATGTTCCTGCATCACAAAGTGGTGTTGATGTCAGGGAAG
Source organism: Lepidarchus adonis (assembly GCA_037576955.1). Classification (NCBI taxonomy): domain Eukaryota; kingdom Metazoa; phylum Chordata; class Actinopteri; order Characiformes; family Lepidarchidae; genus Lepidarchus; species Lepidarchus adonis. Next base: position 7,446,150 of record JBBIGC010000145.1, read on the forward strand.
AGGTGAACTGTTGTCTTAAAACATTATTACATAAAAACTGTTAATTTGTGACACTGTTTGTGTCACTTACGTGTCTTGATTTATCCCAGTTCCTCTAGGAAGACTTGCACAATATGGCCCCTGACCTGGTTTCAGTGTTGAGAACTACACTGAGCAATCACTGAGCAAACACAAAACAGTCTGCTGCCATGTTTACATACTTGCCAGGTAAATATGTGCTATTTTTGGAACAATGTAGTGCATCACTTGTCATTGTTGCTGTGATAACCACATAATTCACTTTTTCATTTAGCATATATCACTGCAGTAATTACATGAAATCAGTGCGTTGATTATGTCAAATGTATTGTAATTGAAGTATGGACAGAGCACTGCAGATTCGAGGTCAGCTAGGGGCACCAGGCTGGACACACCACAAAAACCGCCAGGGCAGAATTCAGTTTCTGTACCGGCACCTTCTGGGTCCAGTGTTCAACAAAGCATTGGAGAAAATGGCATAGTCCAAGGTGCTCTACGTAGAGTTACTTACTAGTAGGTGTTCCCCACCAAGGCGAACTATAACAACAAATCAGTGCGTTCAGTCTTCTTATCAATCACAGTCCTGTTAGCCTGTCTAGTCATGTCCTTAATCTGACTTTGGCAGTATTGTTAAACCCTCAAATGTGTGATCTTAACATCAATATTTATGACCATATAAGAAATTACCCATGTGAAAACTTTACATTTTACTTCTTAGAAGGGGGTGGTGAAAGAGGCAAAAATAAAGCTGTGACTACAAAGACAGCAATTTCAAGTGTCATAGAAATATTAGATATTGTATATACAGTGATGCTTAAAATTGGCAACCCCCTTAAAAATGTGTATATTTTAAAATAAATAAGACCTTAAACATTGTGATTTTCAAATCGTCCTAAAATGAGGAATTTTGATCCAAAATCTAACATCATATTGTGATGGCTTATGTCTTATGTCGCGTTTCACATCTGCAGTATTTATTACCTACCAGAAGTGATCCAAGGAAGTCCAACTGGTAATTTAGTGCAGGGTCATGGGCATCCAGATATATGTGGCGAATGAAAACTAGGAGTTGCTGTTCAGCTAAATGTTAATTTCGGCTGCGTAGTATTAAGCAGTATTATGCAGTTAATTGTTTTAAATATAGGATAGACATTTTAATCATAAAATGTACAATTACCACAATAAAAATAACTTGCCCAGCTAGTTTACCCTTTTTATGACATGCAAAGCAATCACAACATCCACATGTTGAGACTACACATTTTATTATTTAAAAAAAAAAAAGCTACTTACAGTCAAATTTAAAACATGAGTTCAGGGCCATTTGACGAGGACCATACTCCAGTCAGAACTTTGCAGCAAAAATATATTTATGTACATTCCAATAACAGATAGTTCTTCTGCAGACAGTAAATTCTTCTAGCAAAGGTTGTTACACAAGGTATTTATTACAGCCCATTTTTAGAGAAATACAAAAACTGCAATGTGAACATTATTTTAATAATTTAAAATATACAAATGGTTTATACATCAGGCATTTTATTCACATACACATTCAGCTTTATCAATATATAGTTGCTCCTCTGTGGTCTTCTCGTTCACTTTTACATCTTTGCTCAGAAGATACATAGCAGTTCATCAGATGCTCCAAATGTACATAAACGTCTGGTAGAGTATGCTAAAGGCTTCCATTACTACCTGCAGAAAAGAAAGGTAACCACTAGATAAACCAGTTAATTGCCAAACCAGTTTATTGATGGGACAAGAAGGGAACTGACAAACATCAAGTAGAATCCACAAACATCCCTGGTTGAGGAGGGGGCACACTAAGAAAACACACCGTACAGACTGGTATTATTTTATTTTCACATTTTATTTTTTACTAATCATAACTAATAAACTTAAATCTAAATATTTTACGAACAAATGTGTTCAAGAATACAGAGTTTTTTGTTTTTTACCAAAAGTATTTCTGTAGTATATTTCAAGGAATCTTTTTAATTAAAACATGCAGTTACATACATAAACCTTAGGTTGGAATCCAACCCTAACAATGTAAGAAAGAGATACATGAATGAATTGATAATACATGACATTTTCACAGTACAGAAGCAAAGTAGCATTATAAAATGATCTTCAAAAGGAGTCTAAATGCCAGAAGATTCAGTCTCATTTATCTCACTTTCCCACTTCTCAAGTAAGTCTTGCATGTTCAAATTGAAAGTGTCAATTCCCTTACCAGAGAGGTGAACCCCATCTGGTCTGTAGAGGCCAGTGTCCAAACCAGGCTTTATGCTCTCATGTGAGAGAGAGGAACCACCAAGTTCTTTCATAATATTGTTTATCCTTTTGTTGATGGCCTTGCGGGTTTCATCCACTGCCACGCTGTCAACCGAGTGCCTCCAGGACCTACGTGGTAGGATGGCAGACCAAACCAGAAGGCACTCTGGGAATATACTCTTCATTGAAATCAGGTCTTTCTTCACTGTTGCCACGAAAGCCTCTGTAGTAGTCTTACCAATGTCATTTCCTCCCAGGTGTATGAGAATCAAATCAGGTTTGGGCCAGTTGTCTTTGAGTTGGAGCAACTGGGGCAAAAGCTGTTCCCAAGTCATGCCCTGCACACCCTTCCACCATATTCGCACGCTGTTGGGGTCCATGCCAAGCTGCATGCCAATCTCCGGAGAGGTGGCCCTCTTCTCAGCCCAGAACACAAGGGAGTGGCCACATATCCACACGTTCTTGACCTCTTTTTTAGGACCTGTAACAATATAGTGAAAGCATTAACTTAAAAACAGAGCTGGCCAAGCAAGGGGCGTCTTCCCTGTCTTAAATGGTGGTCCAAAATGGATTTCTGAGAAAAAAAAAAATTATTAGATATTTACATATGTATCAGAATGAGACATTCTGTAATTATCGGACATTACAAAAATAAAATATTCCTAAACGAGATCTAAACCTGGTCACCTCATGCATCTGGACTATCTGGATAATATCCGAGGCCCAAACACATAAAATTGCAAGTGTAAGGGCATTCAAGACATTTAAAACTGATATATACAAACTACTACTTCAGCAGATGGTTTGAGACACACTGGTGCCATGTTGCATTCAGGATAAATGCATCCACCAACTGCTTCAATTCATAGCAAGTTAATAAGTTTCTCCTGACTGTAAGTTTACTTTTTAAGACCAATTTAAATGATCTCAAAGTAAATGAAAGTGACTAATCTGTCATTGTGAACACACTATCACGCAATAAAATTTTTACCTCTGCTTTCAACCCAACACACCAGCATACGTGGAGCAGCGGAAAGCTATGAAAAGTGCCTGGGGAGCAGTGTAGCTAGACGGTACTTTGCTCAAGGGAACCTCAGTGGTGCCAACATTCTGTTTGCAAGGGCAAGCTAATAACTACTAGGCCACCACTGCACACTGGTACCAGTTTGGTTTGCCCTTTTTCCTTGTCTAGCTGCAATAAACAGTAATTCGATTTCAGACTGACTGGCACCCACACACACATCCGAGGTCATCAACCCCAATCATAGGGACACACTAGTGATGTAACTTACCAGCAAAGACCTTCAGGAAGTGCATCAGGTATGTGGTAAATCCGGTGCTTACGTACTGCTTTAATACTTATCCCCATCTATATGGATACAGTGCTTGATGGTCCTTCAGATCATCCATCCTTGGTGTCCCAGTGAACACCCTTCCAGCTCAACAGAACCTCTGCTTATGTTTGAATAATAAGCTAACTAAGGTACCCTACATAACTGTCTTATTCACCTACTTGCTGGTACAATTCTCTTGCTCTATATGCAGGTCTTAAATCATTAGTAAGACCGCCAGAACTAACTATATACTGTACAGTCCTATGTTTGGGCACCCCTTGATAAATAACAGATTTTGGTGATTTTGTAATTGAGACGATGTTGAGACGATTTGTAACACAGTCTCTCTATTACATGGGAAAAAAATACACACAATATTTTAGCAAACATTGATGCATAGTTGCTTTTTATGCCATAAATTGAATGAAAACAAAAAATAAAAACATTATTATGGCACTGGGCAAAAGTTTGGGCACCCTATACAATCAGTACTTAGTAAAATCTCCTCTGGCAGATATCACAACTTGCAAAGGCTTTTTAGAGTTGGGATTACTTGGGATTTTCTCCAATTCTTCCTGCAAAAGGCTTCCAGTCCTGTAATATTCTTTGGTCGTCTTGCATGCACAGCTCTTTCAAAATCTACCCACAAATTTTCAATTATGTTTAAATCAGGGGACTGTGATGGTCATTCCAAAACCTTCAGCTTGTATCTCTTGAGGTCGTTCATTGTGGATTTTGAGGTAAGTTTAGGATCACTTTCCTGTTGTAGAAGCCATCCTTTTTTCAGCTTCAGCTTTTTTTTTTACAGATGGTGTCATGTTTGCTTCCAGAATTTGCTGGTATTTAGTGGAATCCATTCTACCCTCCACCTGTGGAATGTTTCCTGTGCCACTGACTGCAACACAAACCCAAAGCATAATAGATCCACCCCCATGCTTAAATGTTTTTTTCTCCAAACATGCCTTTGCTAATTGTGGCCAAAGAGTTCTTAAACGTAAGCTTCTGTAGATGTTCTGTTGCATACTACTGACGTTGGATTTTATGATGGGGATGCAGGTAAGGTTTTCTTCTTCTGACTCTTCCATGAAGGTCTTCTGGAATGGTGCACCACCACTCCTGCAATTTTTTTTGCAGTGAAATGGGGATTTGAATTTGTCTTTCTGACCAGCATACGAGCAGTTCTGTTCAGGTTTTCCAGATCTCATCTTAACCTCCACAGTTCCCCAGAACTGCCATCTCTTAATTACATTTCACACTGTGGAAACTGCAAGCGGACAACACTTTGCTATCTTTCTGTAGCCTTCTCCTGCATTGTGGGCATCAATTACTTTCATTTTCAGAGTCTTACACAGCTGCTTAGAGGAACTCGTGGTTGCTGAGTGTCCATAAGTGCATGCACAAGCTTTGAAGAGTAAGAGTATTTGTGAAGCTTTGAAATTGGCACCAGCTGACATTTACTAATCTAACAAGCTGATTAAGGTATGAAACCTTGTAAAAAGACTTTGGAACTCTTAGGGTGTTTTTATTTTTGTTCAATGCGATAAATTATTTTATGGCATAAATAGTAAGTATGCATCAATGTTTGCTGAAATGTTTTTTTTTTCAATGCCCAAGAAAAGTTAACATCTTTTCAATTACAAAATCATCAAAATCTGTTATAAATATATATATGTACTATAGGTTAAAATAGGGAATGCATCCTGTAAAACCCTAAGAGGAATATCTATTTTCTTGTATATTCCCTATTTGAAGAAAAGCTCACATAAGAACCATCACTATCTCTAAAGCCACTAACATACATATAAGGCCATTTCTTTAGGTATCATCCTGTATTCTGCGTATAAGGACTATACCACGTCAGAAATACTAGCATGATACCTGGTGTTGATTTCTGGCTTTGTCCACGTGTGCGTTGAGCTTCCATTTGCTGTTCTTTCTTCAGTCTCATCCTCAGGTTGAACTGTTCCAGCTGCTCAGAACAAATGTGCAAAAACAAACTCTCTCAAGGACATAAGAGTTTTACAATTTTGAAGCAATCGTCCGGAATAGTGCACTAACCAATGTTTCCTCAGTCAAGCAAATGAACATCCAAACAACACGTAAAAGATATTTTTTCTCATAATTGGATGCAAGAAGAAATGACGACATACCCTCTTTTTTTGTTTAGCTTTGATGTCATCCTCCATTATTGGATCAACTTCTGGTTTAGGTTGCACTCGAGGGCCTTTAGGCTTGGCTTGTCTTATTGGCTTTATGCTAATAAGTGCAGGATTTACATTACATGCAGACTTCTTCTTTTTACCAGACTTCTTCTTTTTAACTGTTGCTATTGTTTTATTAGCCTGAGTAGTGGCATAACCAGTGCCACCTGGCTGCATGGACATGCTAAATTGACCGGGGTGGCATGGATAAATGGGGGTCGGAGTGGGACCAAAAGCAGTCAGTTGCGAAAAAGGAGGTGGGGTTGGCAAAAGGTGTGTTGTATATGTGCCATAGCCAAGTGGTATATGTGAGGGTGGTACTGGTATTCCAGGAGGGAAATGCAATGGACTTTGAGGAATTGGACCATAGGGTGACACAGGGTCCTGAGAATGTCCTATGTGGTATTGTTCTGAAGGATAGGTAGATTCCCAAGAGTCCTGTTGACTTTTATGGTAGGGTGTAGCAGATGAGGATTCAGTGGCTCCTTGATTATACAAGAAACCGATAGACTGGGCAGATATTGATGGTTGAAGTTCTGTTGTAGATTTGTAAGGATCCTGTGTGACCGACGTTGATGGTTTAGGTTTGCATGGGTCTGGTGTCACTTTTTTGGCTTCTGGACTGTTTTTTATAGTCCTTGTAATATTAACCAAGACCTTCTCCTTTATGAATGGTGCTTCATTATGGTTGTCTCTGTATTTAAAAGTGTCCAAGTAGGTCATATATACCTCACGATTTGAGGATTTGGCAGGGGATATAGAAGACGCACCCTCAGAGTCCGTAGAATCTGCTCTGCTACCTTTTCGATCATAATGATTTGCTGATTGCTCATATTTTAAGTCAAAAGAGTGAGTTTTGCCCTGCTTTCCATACAATCTCTCCCTTGTCCTGTCAGCTAACTTGGTAACTTCTGCTGTGTCTAGTTTAAGACCAATTGTTTGCAGTAGATTCTGAATTTTTTCAAAGTTCTCTGACTTTTTTACATCTTCACTGGTGATCTGATGCACTGCGGTAAGGCTGCCTCCTGCTTTGTACCTTTCAGACTCCTTTTGTCGGTCATATTGCTCCCGGTTCTTTGGGTCCTGAACCTGTGGATACAAATTTTGATAGTCTCCCACAGAACTCTTCAGCTTAAAATCACTGTAGTGGTCTTGACGTAGTTCATATTGATTGCGTTCAGAAAACCATTTCTGGTCTTCTGAAAATCTAGTTTGACTATTTGACTTCTTTTCTTCATAGAGGACCTCCTTGTCAGCTGTGGAATCAGCCCCATATTTCATTCCAACAATTTTTGAAAATCCACTGCCGTCCTGCACAGCCCTTTCATGTGGCAAAAGGTCATCCTCATCACCGCCACGATCTTCTAAACAGTTTTTGCTACTTTGTTTTCTCTCCATTAAGAACGAGTTCTCCTCATCGTCTTCTGTTTCATTGAAAGGGTCATACAATTCATCTTTCTGGGGCACTTTCTTGCTTGGTTGAACTTGTGCACTCTTCTGACTCCCCAGAGTGTCTTTCTTGGCTTCTTGCAACAGCGAGGACAATAAATTTGAATCTGCCTTATTGAGAGCACTAAGAAAACGTTGCATTTGTGTTGTAACATTAGTCTTCTGTTCCGAAGCTGAAGTATGGGCTAAGGGGAGGTCAGTGATGGAAGACTGGATAGAACTTGTTCCCTCATATGAACAACTGGCTTTAGCCTGTTCTATACTCTTTTGTCCATAAGACGATCCAGAATTTGACTCCTGGGAAAATGACCATTGGCCAGGTGGATTGTTAACAGTAGAAGACTCAGTCATTTGTGAAGATGTAGAAACATTGTTAATTGATCTTTTGACAGTACTTGGTGAAGTAGTGGATTTGTCCACCAAGGTATGAGAAGACCCAGAGAGTTTGGAGAATTTTTCTTGAGGGGGTTTGCAAATTGGAAAAAGAGCAGGACCATAATGATGCTCTTCAGTTGAGATCATATCACTCTGCAAAACATAAAAGAAGGTTATCAAGTAATATTTTTTTAAAGTTTCTCCAGCCTCCCATCTTAATAGCAAACTTGAAATAGAGAATGTAGTTTAAGTGTAACTTAATGCAGTATTTTCTGAGTATTCTTAGCAAGACTAGGGAGAAAAAAAACCCGCCTCACTTATGTCCCCTCATAAGACCATCTCTAAACACCTTAAAAAATCCCCAAACTTCATAGAAACTAGTACAATAGTCATATGCTTAAATGCTATAAACACTACCAGAAGGCCCTTCCACAACCTAATTTGTTCTTCTTCTCATTCTCCCACTCATTAGAAATCAAATCTAGAATATTATCCATTAAGACAGACCTTTAGCTGGTCAATGAGAGGTTCTGATCGTTTCTTCAAAATTGATTTTTTCGGCTGAAGATCAGGCTTTTTGTCAAGCCACCAGGTGTCCTTATTTGGTGCCGAAATATCCAAGTTGTCAGAGAATGAAGCAAAATCATATTCCTTTTTAGTTTCAGGTTCATCAATATTGGCTTTAGTTTTTTGCTCCAGGGCCACAATTGCTCTTTTACGTGCAATAGATTCGTTCAGTTCCTCGATTTGCCTCTTTTTCCTTGCTAATTCTTCATCTCCAATCTCATGTAAAGAGCTTGGAATATCCCATGCAGTTGCTGGGTTGACAGTGCTGCTTGTTGAGTGTCCTGTAGACTCTTCTGGGCTGAAGCTCCTTTTGCTTGCCTTTGTATAAAAAGATAAATAAAGAGTGAAACAAGCAAACAGCACTTACTATAGAACAAGATAAATTGTATAAGCAAGCAGACCTGAAGTTGAGGATCGGTCAGAGGATCAGAGTGCTTCTTCAAAATGGACTTTGCTGGTTTCATGTCAGGGATCCATGTGCTCTCCAGACATGTTTTGTGCTGATAATCAAATGTGGCAAAGCCATGCTGTCTGTCCATTTCTAGTACATCTTTAAATGATTTTGCATTTTGTTCCATGGCAATTATTGCTCTTTTACGTGCTATCAACTCATTGAGCTCCAATAACTCTTTTCTTTTCATTATTAATTCATCATCTACAACATTATCACAAGATGGATCCATATAATCAGTGGAGCTGGCTGCAACTTCTGAAAAAGTCTTGAGGATTTCACTTTTTTCTGGGCTTCTGCTTCTGTTCTTGCTGTTGCTTTGTCGTCTATGACCGTCATGCCTGTTTTCTGGACTGTAGCTTCTCTTCTTGCCACTTCTACTGTTCCTTTCCTTACTTCTGCTGCGGCTACGACTACGCCTGTATCTGTGTGTCCGATCTCGACTGTGACTGCGGCTCCGGCTTCGTCTGTATCTTCTGTAGCTCTTCTCACGACTGGAGCTTCTGTATCTCCTGTAATAACTGCCACTCCTATCGCGGCTGTGGCTCCTGCTTCGGCCACTTCTGCGTCGACTGTTTTCTCTGCTTCTTCTATGCTCTCCATCTACTTTACCTTTCTCTTGTTTATCTTTATTTTCTTGTTTTTGTGGTTTTGACGGTTTAGCATCTTTGGATGATGCAGTATTTTCATTCTCTGGTGTCCTAAAGTGGAAAATGAGCCAAGAGCTTGAATCAGATCTAATGAATTATCAGCCATTTTATATTGTTCATCATTACTATATTTTATGCAATTGTGTGTAAAAGAACCTTCTTTGACAGAAAGATTTAACAATGAACTTCACTTAGTTAAACTAAATACAACTTCACCCAAAATGCAAATATCATCGCAACATATGTTCATGTGAAAAAGATTACACCCCCCCCCCCCCCTCTTTTTTAAAGATATACTACACCTGTATTAGATACAGTGCCTATACATAAGGTGAGTATACTGGAACACAAGACAAATAAAGTGTTGTAATCTTTTTCATAATGTATATAAATCAAAAACAGAAAATACAAATCAATGTATGTTTGATATATAATAATTTTTATACAAGAAGAGTTCTCAGCACCGGTCCTAAGAGACACATTGAACATTTTGGTGTTCTTCCTGCTCCAACACAACTGCTCTCCAACCAGTTGTCAGAGAAACACGACTATCTACATTTACTCTCCATCCCAACACACCGCACACAGGGGTAAGGTTAAAAATTTACACTAAAAACATCAGCTCATACATGTAATTACATATGCTGCACTCCTGCAATCCTGACTATATCAAGGATTGAGAACCACCAGTCCAGAAAACAAAGTTTAAGAAAGAGCTGCTGCACTGCACAGGTCTAAAACAAACATATGTACTCTAGGTTAAAAAATCTTTCAGGTATTCTGAGTAAATGTTAACAGGCTCAGGTTTGCTGTCATATAAGCAAGCAGAGAACATTGTTTATGTTATGGTTTGAAAGATTTTAAAATGTTAAAATTTTAAAAGTAAGATTTGACTTGAACACAATACATGCAGTAATACTAATTTAATAGTCCTGTTTTATATATGTTTTTATATATATATATATATATATATATATATATATATATAAATAAATAAAATTTTTATTACTTACCATGCATCCACTAGGTCATCATTTTTTACTTCTGTTTTGAGTTTATTCTTGATTTGCTGTTTTGGAACTCTTAGCAAATTGATTGTCATTTTCTTCTGCAAATAACCAAGCAAAATAAAGCACAAGTTGGCTGTATTAACCCTTAAGCAATCAACTGTCAATTTATGTTGTTCTAAAAAACAAACATCAGCACCTTCTCTTTCACTCCAAGGGGTTCCAATTTTGGCACAGATGTAAAAACACTGTCAGTCAGCCTCCTGACTCTAATGGCACATTTACGTTCTTCAGTGTCGTTATTCTTGAAGTAAAACAGCAATTGTCAAATACATTTTGGAATCAGATGCATCTCTTTATGCAGTTCTTAAACGTATACTTTATACAATTGGCTTCTCAATGAATAGCTATATTTGTACCGTAACAAAATACTTACCATTGCTAATGTAAACTCAACCTTTTCTAATAATGCAAGCTCGGTAGATTCCATAACCTCAGTGAGTTCAAAATACAGTTGTGGGTTCTGCTGAGATTTGATGAACCCAGAATTCTCATCCAGTTGCACAACAATACCCTGGTAGGAAAGGATATGTCATGAAATAAAAAATGTACATAAAAAATAAAAAGTAGACAATTTCCAAACTTACCAGCTTTAATGCATCTAACAAAACTGTGTTCATTTTGGCATTTGTCACTGTGGTAAAACTGATGCATAATCTGGCAACCTGTATTGTACTCTGCAAAACTAGCTTTTTTGCCAGATTTCCTTATGAACCAAACAAAATAGATTAAAATGCAGTTGCACTTGTATAAAATTAATTTTTAAAATATCCTGGAAACTTGTGTTCTACATGTTCTAGTTATAAGTAATATGCACTTGTTGCTACCATATCTTTGCATGTAGTTATATGAAAAATAAGGACATCATATGGAAACTGCAGATTGTCTCAACATACACTGAACAACAATAATTATATAAACACTTTTTTGGTTTTGCATGAGCTGAACTCAAAGATCTGAAACATTATCTACATACCCAAAAGGTCCATTACTCTCAAATATTGTTCACAAATCAAAATCTGTGTTAGTGGGCACTTGTCCTTTGGCAAGATAATCCATCCCATATCAAGGTGCTGCTTAGACGCATGAATATTGCACAGATGTGCCTTAGACTGCTCACAATAAAAGGCCACTCTGAAATGTCCAGTTTTACTTTACTGAAGGGGTGTGTCAAAAAAACAAATGGCACAGCAATGGGCCTCAGGATCTCGCCACAGTATCTTTGTTCATTCAAATTGCCATCAATAAAATGCATGCGTTTGTTGTTCATAACATACACCTGCCCAAAGCATAACCCCACCTCCACCATGGGCCACTCTATCCACAATGTTGATGTCAGCACACCGCTCACCCACACAACACCACACACGCTGTCTGCCATCTGCCCCGAACAGTGAAAACTGGGACTCATCCATGAACAGAATTCCTCTCCAACATGTCAGACGCCATCAAATATGACCATTTGCCCAATCAAGTCGGTTACGACGATGAACTGCAGTCCAGACCCTGATGAGGATGACGAGCTGCAGATGAGCTTCCTGAGATGCTTTCTGACAGTTTGTGCTGAAATTCTTTGGTTGTGCAAATCGATTGTTGCTGCGGCTGTCCGGGTGGCTGGTCTCAGACGATTATGGAGGAGAACATGCTGGATATAGAGTTCCTGGGCTGGTGTGGTTACACATGGTCTGCATGTGTGAGGTTGGTTGGATGTACTGCCAAATTCTCTGAAACACCTTTGGAGATGGCTTATGGTAGAGAAATGAACATTAATTTCACATGCAACAACTCTGGTAGACATTCCTGCACTCAGTAGCCAGTCGCTCCCTCAAATGTTGCAACATCTGTGATCAAACTGCACATTTCAGAGTGGCCTTTTATGGTGGGCAGTCTAAGGCACATGTGCAATATTCATGCTCTAATCAGCACCTTGATATGCCACACCTGTGAGGTGGGATGGATTATCTAGGCAAAGGAAAAGTACAGATTTAGATTTGTGAACAATTTTTGAGAGTAATGGGTCTTGTGTATGTAGAAAATGTTTCAGATCATTAAGTTCAGCTCATGCAAAATGGGAGCAAAACCGAAATTGTTGCGTTTATATTTTTGTTCAGAGTATTTCAACAACATTTCACTCTCTTTAATGCAGTGCCCACAGATAGTGGTGATATACTAAATAATACCACAGGGCAATATAGCTTTTTCCAGACATTCATTCAATAAAAGTATATAAGATACAAGATTCATGTGAAGAAAGTACACCCTTGGCCTCAAGCTAGTATTGATCCTTTTAGCAGAAACAGCCCCTTGTATGTATTTAAGCACAATTGTCCACCAAGCTCTTGACATTGGCTTGACATTTTGTTAAATTCCTTCATTTGTGTTTAAGATGTTTGAGGGTTTTCTTAAGCCCACTTTGATCAAATGCGGAACTTATAGCTGAATCAATGACTGTAAGCTGTCCAGTGCCTAAAGCGACAAAACAACTCAATTTCCACTGGCGTGATTCACAGCTGGTATGCAGTTCTTCTGTTCCCGTTCCACAGCACATATGTAAGGCTTTTGTGTTCAAACAATGCTACCTACATTATTTAAAAAAGCATGGTATGTTAACTGCCAAACTGTAGTATTGCTCTATTGGCATTTTTTGTAGAGCAAATGTTTCTCCTATAACACCTACCATACAGGTCAAATTTGCCTATTCTATTTATGACTGTAGAAGTATGAATAAATCACACTAAAAACTGCAAAAAGTTACCTGTCGATCCTGTGATGAAACTTGGAGATTGTTTCCACAATTATCTACTCTCTAGCTGAGTTTGCTGGGACAGCTGCCCCTGAACTAAATGGTAGTCAATGGTTTAAAATCTAGAACAGGTTTAGATTTACCTTTCAGTGGAACAATTTAAAAAGTCAGCCAGTGTAAGTCACCTCACAGCCCTCTGCAAGCATTTTCTGTTCTCTTTGGTGCAGCTGGTAAGCCACACTGTGCATCACTGAGGAGGCTTTGTATTGATGTTCACTAGATCTTCGTCAGCAGATGATGAAGCCTCTGTTGGGCCTTCTCCACCCGATCGTGTGGTCCAGGTGAGGTCAGGTGACCTGTGCACACCAAGGAACCATAAAGCTTTCTTCCTTCACTATCTCCTCCTTGGATATGTGTAGAGCAAAATGCTCAGAGTGCTTTTATTTCCTGAAGTCCAGTTTAGATTTCTTTGGTTTTTATGATGTTTAAATAGCTTTTTGAGACTCCTCTTTGTAAGCAGTCTTTTGTCATGGTCAAAAATCAGTCCAATTTTGGACTGTCATCTGTCTTTTATAGAAAGCAAGTTTTTATCTCCTGCCACATGCTGGATTTATTACTGGTAAATTGTCCCTCTATGTGCTGTGCTGTGCTTGGCCTCTTGGGATGCCCCTCATCAGGCATTTTCATGCATCTTTGGAGGTGACCCGGTCCACAGATTAAGAGTCCTGTCTTCTACTAAGTATTTTTGATTGGGGAACAGATTTAGTTTTCGGCAAAATCTCAGCAGTTTTTATATAAAAGATCTGATGGAGGAGAATTTCCTCTAATTTTGTGGATCTGAAGGTGTGATATATCTGCACTGTTTCCATGTGACAGCTTTTATAATTTTTTTAATGAAAATGTGTCACAGAGGGTGAAATGTTTGATTGTTAAAAAAGAAAATACAAGGTTAAATCAGCAAGTTCCATATTTCCTATGACTATATTTGCAGAACTGCAGACTAAACCAAACCACTCCAATATCTTCATTCCCCCTTACACCCAAAAATTTAAAGCATCAGCCAACTAATGCCACAAACATGACTCACTATCTTGCGCTGCTCTGCAGAATCTGTCTGAAAGCTGTCTGGTTGGATCTCAATGTTCACAGCACGTTCTTCCTTGGTTTCCTTGTTGATGGAGATGTTGAAAAGGACCTTGTCACCGTCCATCATAGTGGCTTGTGTGATTATGTCACCTGACTTAAAGGGTAAGCGTTTCTGTGTGCCATCCACTGTCGAGTCTAGAAGACCCTGAGGAGGCTCCTGTTTCTCCACCTGCTAAAAATAAGAAGTCTTTAGGGCATAACGTCTTAGAAAATGCCACTGTCAACTTGCTGTCAAACCATAAATGAGGAAATGACTGATTAATTACCCATTATACAGTCTTATGCAAAAGATTGGGCACCCCTTTGATTTTGTAATTGAGAATATGTTAATGCAGTCTCTCTAGGAAATGGAAAAAATACACACTATGTTTGGCAAACATTAATACATATTTACTTTTTATACCATAAATTGAAGAAAAATAAAAAATATTATGGCACTGTGCAAAGGTTTGGGCAACCTACATAATCAGTACTTAGTAATACCTCCTCTGGCAGATATCACAGGTTGCACAGATTTTCTACCATTCTTCTTTGCAAAAAGCTTCTAGTTCTGTAATATTCTTTAGTCGTTTTGCATGCACAGCTCTTGTTAAATCTACCCACAAATGTTTAATATTTAAATCTAGGGACTGTGAAGGCCATTCGAAAACCTTCAGCTTGTGTCTCTTTAGGTCGTCCATGGTAGATTTCGAAATTTAGGATCATTGTTCTGTTGTAGAAGCTGTCCTCTTTTCAGCTTCTACTTTTTTACAGATGGTGTGATGTTTACTTCCAGAATTTGCTGGCATTTAGTGGAATCCATTCTTCCCTCCACCCTTGCAATGTTTTCTGTCCCACTGGCTGCAACACAACCCCAAAGCATGATAGATTCACACATGCTTAATAGTTGGCAAGGTGTTCTTTTCATGAAATGGTGCTCCTTTTTTTCTCCAAACATGCCATTCCTGATTGTGGCCAAAGAGTTCTTAAACATTATCAGTCCACAGAACTTTTCAAAACACATCAAACGCAGGTAAAGCTGATTTGTGGGACAGTGGTGGCCTAGTAGTTAGGACATTGTCCTTGGGATCGGAAAGTCGCAGGTTCAAGTCCCTGCCCGGGCACCACTGAGGAACCCTTGAGCAAGGTACCGTCCCAACTTCACTGCTCCCCAGGCGCTGTTGATAGCTGCCCGCTGCTCCACGTGTGCACGTGTGATGGGTTAAATGCAGAGCACAAATTTCGTTGTGGTGCTCCGTGTTTACAATGACAGAAAAATCACTTTCACTTAAGGTCTGAAACCTTTTAAAAAGATTATGAGACTGCCCAAACTTTTGCACAGTGCCATAATAATGTTTACATTTTTTATTTTTGTTTCATTTATGGGATAAAAAGTAACTATGCATCAATGTTTGCTGAAAATATTGTATATATTTTTTCCATGTCCTAGAGAGACAGTGTTAACATCTTTTCAATTACCAAAATCTGTTAATTATCAAGGGGTGCATAAGTACTTTTGCACAAGACTGTATTTTATACACCGAGATCAGCATCAGCTGTGTAAAGCAGCAGAAAGAGCAGTAGAAATATCTCTCAGCTGCTCAATCACATTATACCATCCAGCAGTTTGAAAGATAAATCTGGGTTTGATGAATACAGGACAACGCCTAGCATTGACTGTACAGTTTGAATCATCTCTACATACTTTGGGTCATGTTGTATTACTGATAAGTAGTGTTTCTCTTTAATGTATGTTCAAAAAATGCCACCTCCTCCTTCTTGAAATTCTTTGGGATGGCTTGGAAAATGGTTCCCTCATACGTTTCACTGCTGACATCTTCCTCAACTCCTGGAACTTCATTGAGAGCCTCTGAAGTCACTGGTTTCCACTATAAAGGAAGTTAGCACAGACCCTTCTGCTAAACATTCTAACACATTTAAAAAAAATCTATTATCTATTATTAATTTTTAAAATTAGACACAGGATACTGCTATGCAACATTTGCAAAAAAATGGATCAGCTAAAAACTTTAAACTCCAGCATACAAAGAGTCTTTACAAATAGATACAACCTTAAACAAGAAACATATGAAATATGACTTACCTTGTCTTTGATTAAAGTTGGGTGCACTACCTCAGCAATTTTGTTTTTTGCTTGTGAATCAAAGACCACTGATCCCCCAGGAAGCTTCTTCAGTCTGATGGCCTTCACTGTGTTATTTATCTAAATGATATGTAGTTTTCAGCATTCATCATCCTGAACAGTCATAAGTAAAAAATAAATCTATACAAAAAGGAAGTCTATTTTTAGAAGAACATTGCTTACTTCACTCACAGTTATAGTAGCAGTCGTGAACTCCACCTCATCCAGAACACTCAATTTTTCTTCTGACAGGTTCTCACTGAAGGATGCAGTGAGGTTTTCATGTTTCTTTGACATGATGGTATAGGTATCGTCTGTCATGCTCATTATCATCCCCTGTAGACAAAAATTAAAGCATATGATAACATGAATTTAAAAGGATCTCCACCATTATACTAGATTATTAAGCTTACCTTTTCCCTGATTTCTTTGGTGAGCTGAAATGTGTCGGGTGTCTGTGGTGTGATGTTTGTGGCTCTACACTCTTTAGTAATAATATCCGTGAGCAGCTGGAATTTCACTCGGTCAAACAGTAGCAGGGTGGCTTTTGCATCTGCCTTTCCAAAACACAGTTTAACGGGGTCAGTAGACAGAATTGTTCTGATATGGCCCGGGTGAGGTTCTAATACATAAGTCTGAGGGAGAAAAATATAATGTCTTATAAATCACTTTGAAAATACTTATGCTGTTAAAATATTAGAATTGTAAGTCACACAGTAACATTGACAGAGTGTACAACATACTGAAGGCACATTATAAATTGTCATTTCTTCAATTAAACAGAAATATTTGGCATTTTTACACCATCTAGGCCAGCGGTCCCCAACCTTTTTTGTGCCACGCACCGGTTTAATGTCAGACAATATTTTTGTGGACTGGCATTTAAGGGGTCGCAGATAAAAACAACAAAAAATTATACGACCAACACAAAAACTGTGGCATTTTAAAAATATAATAATATACGTCAATCCACTGTGTATGTTTTTTAGCAGCGTCTTTATGAAATGTGCTAACAACAATCAGAGTAATGACCTCCTCTACACCTCACGTGCTCTGGTCGCTATGGTAATGCATAAACAGTCCTTTCAGAATAAGTTTCCAGTGCTGTTGTGGCAATCTCTGGGTTTTCTGCCATGACTTTCATCCAGAATACAAGCAAAGTTGATGTCTCAAACATACTTAGATGCTATGGATTGAGATAGTATAAAAACAAAGCTTTTATTTTTTGTATGACCCAGTACCGGCCTGTGGCCCGGTTCAAAATGCTTCACGGCCCCGTACCACTGGGGACCACTGGTCTTGGCTACCCAAAATTAATTAATTTTCCCTATGCAAAACAATTTACAGCACATGAAGTGGTTAAGAATACATTAACACTGGGGAGAAGAAAAAAACAACAACAAAAAAACCCACAACAAATCATTTTGCCACAACACCAAACCTATTGATTCACAGGAACCTCTACAGCACTCCAGCATGTAACTTGAACTTTTAATGATACCTTCAAACAGTTTCCAAAATGAACATATATGGAATTAAGTTGTAGGAGGGACTGCATTGTAAAATGCCATTTTCAAACCATCATTCATCATCATTCATTAAATGTCAATCTAATAAAAAGTGCTAAATGAAGTGACTCAATTTGAACACATCCCATCACCCAAAGTGCACCAAAATGGAATATGATCTCTGCATTTAATCCACACATGGAGCAGTGGGCAACTATTAATAGTAGGGATGTGACAAAATATCAATTTGGTGATATATCCTCATCCTTGCTCATACAATGCGATAACCGATAAGCTGACGGCAAAAATCAATATTTTAATTAATAAACATCCTCTGGCAATTTGACTCTCCAGCTTCACTACTCCATGTCACCTCTGGGTGGTGCAGCTCAAAAGAGTGCAGGACACGGGTGAAAGTTGAAGGGGAATTTAACCAACAGGTAGATGGCAGAGACATATTTAAATCTGAAGTCTGGTTTCACATTGGCTTTTATAACATTGACGGAACCGAGGATCATTTTGTAATGACTGCATCACTTTGCTGGAGAGCTTCTTTAAAAAAGGGGGACCCAATAATGCAAGAGTGTAGAATTGGGCGTCCCAACGAATATCTAGCATTTGCTGAACTGTCCACACCAATAATTTTAATCAAACAAAAACATAGCGCACATAGAGGCCCGTCTGCCAAACATACATACATATATATATATATATATATATATATATTTTTTTTTTTTTTTTTTTTTAAAGATTTTATTATATTACTTGGTTGGTTATGTTGGCTGTAAAGGCTGGCTCTTCCTTTTAGTTCTCTGTTATTTATATACTTATGTATGAAATATGTTCTGGCTGAAGTAACATTAAAATATTTTTATTAAACTGCCTGTGTCGTTCATTTGTTCCGTTAACATTACAAAATTCTTTAATTCCGCAGGCACAAATATCCTCAAACTCGGCCAATGAACATCAAGGGTATTGACATTAAGGCTGTGGAGAGCTACAGGTATCTTGGTGTTCATCTGAACAATAAACTGGACTGGACTCATAAGACACAGGGCTCTCTACAAAAAGGGACAGGGCAGCTGTATCTGCTGTGGAGGCTCAGCTCGTTTGGAGTGCAGGGGTCACTCCTGAAGACCTTCTATGTCTCTGTGGTGGCATCAGCCATCTTTTATAGTGTGGTCTGCTGAGGCAGTAGCAGCACTGCTGATGATAGTAAGAGTACTGAACAGGCTGATCTGCAGGGCCAGCTCTGTTATAGGAGGCCCTCTGGACCCAGTGGAGGCTGTGACTGACAGGAGAATGGTGGCTAAGCTGTTATCCCTGTTGGATAACTCCTCTCATCCCATGCAGGAGACTCCATGCACTGAAAAGTTCCTTCAGTGAGTGGCTGCTGCACCCACGGTGTGGGAAGTAGAGATTCAGGAGGTCTTTCCTTCCAGCTGCAGTTAGTCTGTACAATTAACACCTGCAGCTAACCACATACATGGCCATGGACTGACAAGTGAAACTCCCTCACATGCAACATATGCAATATTCTCTTTCTCTGCAATATTCCTCTGTGCAGTATGTTCCTGTGCAATATTTCTTGTGTCTCCTGCGCTGTGTGTATTCTGCAACTAATATACGCACACACACACATACTGGGTTGTAAATAAGTTACATTTAACACACACCTCTAATTCCTATTAATCTGTGCACTACTTCAATTGTTTAAATACTTTTTATCTTTCCTGTAACTTTCTAAAAAAGTAACTTTATTTATTATATTCTTATTTATCCGTTTGCTGCTCTTTCTGCCGTAACACTGTGAATTTCCCACTTGTGGGACAATAAAATATTATTGAAATCAGAATGTATTTTGAAAATAGCATTGCTATTATTTGTGTAAATGAATATTGCCCCATGTTTCTGTGATGTATAGTTATATTATTGTCTTGCAATATATTGATTATCACATAAGTATGCTATTATCGTAATAGTAGGCACTGAATCACATATTGTATTGTGAGATACCCTTTGATTCCTACCACTAATCAACAGTAGTGTTCAAGGGTACCTCAGTGGTGCCTGGGTCAGAACTTGAACCTGCAACTCCACGATCACAAGGGTATGTTCCTAACCACGAGCCCACTTCCCTAAATGGTTGTCACTTGCTCAAGCTGGAGATGGTCAGATTTTAGAATGTGCAAATAAAACTGTATTACAACTTTGTTCACTACTTAATGTGATTTGGTCCAAGAACCGGTCATTCTGGACACAGTAAAGGGGCTGCAAAAATCCCTGCATCATGAGAATAATTTCCATCACAGCACAGCTAATTAAAATGCAGTAAAATTCCAAGCGGTATTCACAAAGTTTCTGCAACAGCATCAAGGTTTCTTAATCGAGAAAATTATGAACAACAAATGAATGGATGCACAGGCTCCCATTAGATTGAACTGTACCGTAGAGCATGTGGTAGATGTAACTAAGTTAATCTCATACCAAGAAACATGCATTCATTATATTTGGAACACAAATGGATCCTATGAGGCTTTCGCATCTTTTTGGTTTCTCTTTCTTCTGTTGTACAAAGATGATTTCTGCAATTGCTTAATTTATTTCACATTTTACTTATAGCTTTGTTTATACATTTGCAATAAAGGTTTATGTGGATGTCTTAGCTGCTATTGCTAATTTGTATGTAATTTGTATGTATTGATTCATTAACATGTTTACAAAATACATTTCTTAGAAATAGTGGCTAAGATTCCTGATGGAGCAGTCTCCCTGCACAGAGAACAGCAACAAAATGCATTGAACTTTAACCTTGAACTGCAGTGTCAAGTGCAAAACCTGTGGTGGCAGACTTTATTACTGCTTCCAGTCACATATCAAAAAAGCAGTGTTTAAGTTGATTGATTTATTCCTAGAATATTCAGTTATAAAAATCTGTCTGGAAGTCTGACTTCTGACCAATGGGTAGTCCTAAATAAGCTAGCATGAAACAGCAAAACAAAGTCAAAATTCAGAAACACTTATTTTTAAATACCCATTTCAATTTAAATCACTGTGGTATATTTTATTGCTGCTATCTGTATGGATTAGTTCTTAGTCTTATTTTTCTTTTTTTTTTTATCTGTTATCACTCTCCAGTGTCGACCAGAGGAGGATGGGTTCCCCTTCTGATCCTTGGTTCCGTTCAGGGTTTCTTCCTACAATTTAGGGAGTTTTTCCTTGCTTCTGTTGCCTGTGGATTGCTCATTGGGGGCTCGGACCCGGATTCTATAAATTCTGTAAAGCTGCTTTTTGACAAGGTCAGTTGGTTACCAATAAAAATTGACTTGACTTTAATGAGCATTGGGTGAAACGGACGTTTCATAATTTGTATTCAATTATGCACAAAATATCTACATGTGCGTCATTGCAATTCATTTACTCACATCTGGAAGGATCTTGATGACCACACCTTCATATACTGTCTCTTCAATTTCCTCTGTCCCTCCTGGGGCTACTTTCACGTCAGTAGCAAATTCTTTTTCCTACAACCACCGTAAAACAGTTTAGAAAGTATTTTAAAATATGCAAATATCAAATATTGCTTTACCTCAGAATTCAGTGTGATATAATTCACTTACGAATTCTTTGACTGCTGTGAAATGCACTTTAACCCCAGGGACCAAATTTTTTGGGCTTCCAATATAGGCGGCAAAAAGAAATGTGAATTTTTTCAGGTCCTCACGTTCAATGCAACCATAATTGTTCTATGTTAAAACAGACGAAAGGAAAAAAGAAAATTAGTACAAAATACAAGATTCTACATATTATTCATGAATATTCATATAAAACAAACATCAAAATCACAACACTTTAATATTAAGTTCAACATCATCTTCACAAATCACACAGATATGACCCATTTTGCATTCAAAGAATGAAAGGTGGCAGGTTTGCATCTATGACTGCTGAATAAATGCTAAACCTTTTAATGTACATAATTATTTTAAATAATAAAGATGTCATAATGGCATAATACGTCAAGTAAAAAGTAATACAACTTACACCAATAAATGAAATTACTCCCATGGAGCGTCCTGGTGGTGGTCTGAAAAATATTACACAGAGGTAAATTCACAAAGGCAGACCTGCTACCTAGCCTAACTACATGAGTTAAAAGGGAATTTACTTGATAGATCTTGATGCATTCTTGACTGTAGATATTACTGTCTTTGAAGCCATGGTAGTATTGTTTTCATTCTTGGTTTGCATAGACACCTGCTGATCAGCTTTATTCGGAATGCTGAGTGGTGGGCATGGACCTGGAGGGGGAGCCTTATCCTGGAAAGTGATGATAGTAACAATAATAATGAAATATCATTACATTTTCTAGCTAATAGTAACACATTACTATTGCTATCAAATTAGCGGTTATTATACCAATTGTTTTCTCAACAATCAAATCAATGTATTAAGTGTAATTTAAGGAGGCTACAGTAAACCACAGATCATTTATTAAAAGAGAAAAATATATACATAACTGCATGAAATGTCAACTTATTTTAAAGAAATGTGAAGAAATAGGCTTCGCATACAAACAGGTGTACAACAGTAAAAATTCTATTTAAAAGAACACTGCTAGCTTTTTGCAACATTATCCTGTGGTGTTCATAATACAGTATACCCTTTAGAATTTCTCAATTTATTTTTCATAAATATGACCTAATACTTCACAGGATGTTATCCAATAATTAAATAAAACAAGTTAAACAAATGAGACAAAAACATTATACTTCACTATTTATTTTTGGAGGAAAACAATTCAATATTGCAGATCTGTAAGCAGCAAAATTAAGTAAATCTTTGTTTTCAGTATCTGTGGTGTGACCTTGTGGTTGGTATATTCTGATAAATTCCCCACAGACTGACCGCTCGACACCTCACCACCTGTAAGACCACAAAAACCCAATACACATTTGCCCCAAATACCAAATGGTCTGATAACCTCAACAGAAACATCTGTTATCCGATTCACATCAAATGGATGTAAATCAATTGTTGCTGCAGCTGCCCGAGTGGCTGGTCTCAGACGATCATGGAGGTGAACATGCTGAATGTGGAGATCCTGGATGTACTGCCAAATTATTAGACAGATTGAATGATATTGTCTGATTTTTAAAGAATTTATTTAGAGTAGTGATGTTTTGGGGCTGTCGCTGGGCAACACAGACTTTCAACTCCCTCTAAATATTTTCTATGGGGTTGAGATCTGGAGACTGGCTAGGCCACTCCAGGACCTCAATTGAGCAGTTCATGTGAAGAAACCCACAAACATTCAAGCTGTTCTGTATGGAGGAATGGGTCGACGTGCAGGACTGATCACCAGTTACCACAAATGTTTAGTTGCAGTTATTGCAACTCACACCACATTAAATACAGTTTAATTTACTTTCATCACACACTGATACAATGTTTGGGACAAAGACACATTATTCTTTATTTACTTCTCTGCTTCTCAGTGTAAAATTTTAAATCAATTCAGACACGTTTAAAGTGCACAATCCAGACTATAGTCATTTGCATATTATATATTAAAGTATAAAGTTATTTGCAGACATTTTAGTTTTTTCATGTAGAAATTACTAAATATTTCACACCAGCACCCCTCATGTCAGGGCACCATAATGTTTGGGACAAAGTAATGGTTGTTATAGCAAAGCATTAAATTAATGTCTGGAATGTGCACTTGAATCAGTCTGAATTGTTTAATATAACATTTTACACTGAGAAGCAGAGGGGTAAATCAAAAGCAAGGGCACTATGTTATTTTGATCATTTTAAACATTACCAAATCCAATCATTTTTGCTTCAGTTGTTCAACTATATTTTATTCATCTGCTTTTAGAACTTGTTTGAACATCAGATGTTTAGGTCCCCCAATGTAGAACAGTTTCACTTAATATGTTCATCACGGACCTGTTTTTAATGTGTGTAAAATTTCAGACTGATAGAGTAAACACTTAAGAGTTTAATTTATATATACAGTGCGGCAAAAAAGCATTTCGTTAGCGACCAATTGTGCAAATTCCCCCACTTAAAAAGATGAGAGAGGCCTGTAATTTTCATCATAGCTTTACCTCAACTATGAGAGACAAAATGAGAAAAAAATCCAGAAAATCACACTCTCTGATTTGTAAAGAATTTTTTTGCAAATTATGGTGGGAAATTAGTATTACAAACCTACAAACAGCAAGATTTCTGGCTCTCACAGACCTATAACTTCTTCTTTAAGAAGCTCTTCTATCCTCCACTTGTCACCTGTATTAAGGGCACCTTTTGAACTCGTCATCAGTATAAAAGACACCTGTCCTCAACCTCAAACAGTCACACTCCAAACTCCACTATGACCAAGACCAAAGAGCTGTCAAAAGACACAAGAAACCCAATTGTAGACATGCACCAGGCTGGGAAGACTGAATCTGCAATAGGTAAGCAGCTTGGTGTAAAGAAATCAACTGTGGGAGCAACTGTTAGAAAATAGAAGACATACAAGACCACTGATAATCTCCCTCGATCTCACCCCGTGGGGTCAAAATGATCACATGAACGGTGAGTAAAAATCCCAGAACCAGACAGGGGTACCTAGTGAATGACCTGCAGAGAGCTGGGACCAAAGTAACAAAGGCTACCATCAGTAACACACTACACCGCCAAAGATCTCAACCCCATAGAAAATCTTTGAAGCTGAAACTTAAATAACTTCAGATCAGAATATCATAAAACAGGGGTCACCAACCTTTTTGAAACGTTGGGTTACTGTCGTAACCGTGGTTCTCTGATAACATGAGTGAGGTATCTCACTATGGGGAACGCCCTCG
>JBBIGC010000145.1:7471017-7509933 GCA_037576955.1 Lepidarchus adonis
CCACAACAAAATTTGTCCTCCGCATTTAACCCATCACACGTGCACACGTGGAGCAGCGGGCAGCTATCAACAGCACCCGGTAAAGTACAATACGAGTGAAGCTCGAACATAAGGGTTGTATGCAAATTGGACAACGTCCAATATCCTTTATTTACCAGCCTAGAAAAAGACCTGTGCGCAACACGTCAATTCATCCAGTTAAGTTTTGTGTTTTTTTCTCGGTTTCAGTAAGCACTGTTTTTGAAAGTTTTAATGCTGTTACATGTGGATATAATGAGTGTTTGGTGATGAATGTGAGATTTTTTCATGCTGTTGCCTGACCCGTTGATGGAGCGGTTTCCCTTTAAACGAAATTTTAATGCTGTTAATGCGCACTTGTAATGGCGTCATGGTAGATTGCATATGTTTAGACTTTCATGGATTATAAAACAACAAAAACACCAAACATGATCAAATTCAAGTCACGTGTGCTCACGTCACGTGTGCTCTGTGAATCAAGAAAGACTGAGCATTGCCATCTGTGACCTTTCTACTGGTTAAAACTCCATATCCAACGTGCTGTTTTTTTCTTCAGCAATAGCGCCTGAACCACTAGGGGGCACTCTAGTAGCCCAAGTGAAGGCCACTTCTAAAAACCATTGTTGAAGCTGGATAGGTGAGGACTACTGCTCAGGTGGAACATTTTTCTCACTTAATTAAAAAAATGTCAATTGACTCGGAAAGTAATCTTGAAAATCTCTCATTCATATAATTTTTTCCTGCATTGATTCCAAGTCAGTGGGTAACTTGACACAGAAGCTATTGAACAAAAAATAAAGCTTCTATAAAAATGCAGTTATAATAGCAAATTATTAATAGAAAATAGAAAGTACAGTAAAATAATAAAAATTGTGTGTCTGGACTGGTTTTGAGTTAGTAGGTCACTTGGCATTGGAGCTATTGAACAAAAATCATAGCATGCTGTTTTAACAGTATATTATAATTAATAATAAAGTACACTTAAATACCAAAAAGATGTGTGTATGATTTGTGCCATGTATTTACACATTTCTGCACTGATTTTGAGTCAGTGAGTCACTTGACTTGACATGGGACCTACTGAACAAAAACAAAGACTCACAGGAAAATGTAGTTTAATTAGTAAAATATTTATATAAAACGCAAGGTACAGTAAAGTCCAATAAAAATTAAGTGTCTGATTTATGCCATATAGTAACCACCTTTTGTATTGACTAAGTTAGTTCGACACTTGACATGGCAGCAACTGAACAACAATTAAGACTATTATAATGCTGATATCAGTACATTCTTTATACAATATAAAATACACTAAAATTATGATGCAGTGTAGTAATAATATTCTTGCCAGTTACTTGTTGTTATAAAATACAAAATACAGTTCAATTCAATCATAATTAGTTTGCCTGATTTGTGCTGTGTAATAATACAATGCTGCCCTGATTGAGTCAGTAGGTAACTTAACAGGGGAGATATATACATAAAAAACAACAACAGTATGGTGTTCCCCCAGATGGCAATTTGTTGACAGTTCGTAAGTTAAGCCCTTGTGAATAGTGGGTAAATATTTGATATAAAACTAACTTCAAAGCTGTGGCCTCCGTGCCATGTACAATCCAATTCATAATATAAATCACAATCATTCAGATAACATTTGGGAACAATGAACGACAAACTTTAAGTTCAAGGCCATTGCATACTTACATGGACTCCCACTGGTGGCATGTTGTTTGGATCCATTGCTCTGCAAGTATCCAGTGGGCCACATCCAGGTTTTCCTTCAAACTCTGGCGTGCGGAAGCCTCGGTGTCCAGTCCTAAAGTCTGGTGGGACAAAACTAGGCGTCTTGCCCTCCTGTTCTGCAGGGTAAAAACCAAGCCCACCTTCATATTGCGGTGGGTAACGGCCAGGTCCAAGTCTACCCTCAAAATGTGGGAAAGGTGGACCACCATCCAACTCTGGAGGAGGAAACCCACTCGGTCCGTTTTCAAAATCTGAACAGGGGTAACGTGGACCACCCTCAAAATGTGGGAAAGGTGGACCACCATCCAACTCTGGAGGAGGAAACCCTCTTGGTCTGTTTTCAAAATCTGAACAGGGGTAGCGTGGACCATCTACAAACTCGGGCATGTGTAATCCTGTTGCACTCCCAAACGCTTGCGGAGGAGGATCTCTGGGCATAAAAGGATCCCTCATCATGTACTCACGGGATTCGCACAGATAAGGGTCTTCCTCCATCACTGTGACATGGGATGGCCTAAAGTCGTGTGGGGCCCTAGTAAACTGCACTCCTGGCAACATTGGTCCGTGGGAACCCATTGGATGTTGTGGGTGACCAGGAAACTCCTCGAAATGTGGAGGCCTTCCCCAGCACTCGACGGCAGGTGGGGGACCACATGGAGGAGGCATATTAAATCTAGGTCCATGTCCCTGGGGTGGAGCCCTCTTCCGTTTTCGACCTTTAGCCATTCCCTAAATTATTGTAGTCGTTCCTTTGCAGGCCACCAGAACCGTATGCAACGTAAAGCTGAAGTCAACCGAGGAGCTAGCTAACGTCCGCTGTCAAGCTAGATCAAATCCGTTTAACTTACCTGACTAGCAACAACAAACAAGTATCTTGAGGCACTGAAATGCCTAATGTCCAAGCGAGCTACATTTGTGTACTTAATTTACATAATTTTATGAAGCGACGTTCTTTACTTTTAGGGAAATGACGGCAAACTGTTCTGCACATAGCCACACCAAGCTAACAAAAGTGTTCTGCGCCAGCTTGAGCGGAAGAATCAAGAGCAAAACACTTCCGGTCCAAAGTAAGAGCACGAGCTACAAAATCGTTTGTGGCCAGGGTATTAAACATTGTACAATTGCGACGAAAAACCCATTTCCCCACTTTTAATCAACCTAGAAGTTAGTTTCATTTGAATTATTTTAATAATTAAATCATCAAACCATTGGGTTGAAGAAAAGCATTTTATTTAGTTAGCATTTTATGAAGTTGCATAACTTCACATTTAAGAGAGAACATTATATGAACATATACTAATATATGAGGACATCTCAGCCTACAGCAGATTGTGGGACACAAAGATATTTGATATCTGTTCTTTTTTTCTCTCTCTTTTTTTTTTTTTTTTTTTTTTTTTTTTACAAGAGAACAAAAACTGTTCCAAAAACTACTTAACTCTTTTGTTGAGGAAAAACAGTTAACAGCAAAACAAAGTTTTGCTCAGCAAATAATGTGATTATGTGCAATACTTTAAAATACTTATTGCCACAAAATGTTCATGGAGTTGGGTGCCACATTTCTGACACATTTTCCAGATCGTTTAACCATTTTAGCCTGACCCATGTTCAGAATCAATTTTCCATGTAGCCCTTAAACATGGTTGAATTTAGCTTTCTTAATGTCTGCATCTTCAAATGTTTTCTATATTATTTAATCATTCTAATGGTGACCCAATTTAGAAATACAGCATATGAAGGCATCTGAAATTCACAAAATAAATCAAGGCAAATCTTTCATATTTAAAGATGATGCGTAGACACTGCTTTGAAAGCTTATAAAAAGAAAAAAAGAATAGGATTTTGATGCTCGATTACACATCCCTTCTTTGTCATTGCAAGTAAATAAAAAAGCAGCACAGGTTATTAACATAAGAGGACTAAATTCCAAAAATATATATAACTGCCTATGCTCCAGTACAGCCTGGAAAAATCCTTCCTTGGTCACCTCATCTGCTATGAAAGTGTAATGAAAACAAAATGAATAGCATAAACTTAAGAGAAGTAACATTTCCCACATAATAAAGAGCAAACAAAAGTGCAGCAACCAAACCACTGTATATAGGGGCTAACAGTACTAGCTAATAGGTCAGGCAGAAAAAAATTGAATAAATTGGAGGGAAAAAATGTAAAGACAATTTTAAGTGCTTTTTTGTCCTCAGACACATATGATATTAATAGTGTTGACTGTGTCCTTGCTTTATTCTAAACCAGTGTTTTGTTAATGGTTTACTAGTTTCCCTGCTCTTGCACATCCATTTTAATTGCTAAAAACCTTGAAAAGTAGGTATTTTAGGGCATGACTGGGGTGAACGAGGTGTTCTGGAACCACAGCTGAGAAACACTGGTGTAGATATTTTCTTCATTATCTTTCTTAATTATCAATTGTCATCAAAACTTTATTTAGTCAAAAGGACCAAAGTCCCTCTCTAGGTTCTCAGATTCATCATCATCTGAAAAGAAGTCATCCTCATCAATGTCTTCCTCATCATAGTCTTCATGCCATTCTGGGACATACTCATCATCATACTCATCATCTTCCTCTGCTTCATCGCCCACGTCTTCACCTGTATAATTGTTGTTGTCAGACTCCCCAGTTTCAGAACCTCTATCTGACTTGGACCTGAAAACGGCACAGATTTACTCTTCAGGATGAATCATTTGTCACTCAAATGCTGTAAATAATCATCTAGATTGACAGAAAGATGCAGATTCTGCAAAAATCACTAGAGTTCAAGAAAGCACTCTTCCTTCATCAAAAAGATTGAATACAATGAAAAACTGCGATGCTTGTGAAAGCGGTAATCAGTCTTGTTAATGTGTAATTAACTCACTCTTTGTTCGTGTCTGTGTTGTTAGCAAGGTTTGAGGCTTGTGCTGCCTCCTGATCTGGCCCAGTCTTGGACTGATATCCTACACGGAAGTCCTACCAATAAAAATAAATAAATAAATAAATAAATAAATAAATAAATAAATAAATAAATAAATAAATAAATAAATAAATAAATAAATAATATAAAAATAATAAATTTACCATCTGCAGCTAAAACCTGTACAGAATGACTGAAACTGTGCCCAACACAGTGATATTTATTAACAAATAACAAAATAATACAATTTTGTGGATGTTTTATGTTTTATGGAAAATGCTGACAAGCTAAAGCCTATTAGCTCTGGGCTTGCTTATCATTAGCGGCTTAATTAATAGTATTGGACACAGGTATAATATTTGGTCTTTTTTGTCTAATGAACAAAACATTTTGAGTGAAAAAATACCTGAGTAGAGTGTTGCAGGATAGCCACCAGGCGCTCCTGGATGCGGCGAATAAGCTCTAAGCCAGTGCTGAGGTGTTCTGGCTTCAGCAGGCGTACACAGGACGCTAGGTCTGTGCACTGCAACAGGGTCTCCTCTACATAATCCAAACATTACATGTTATTTATTCACACCCAAACTTTCAAAAATAACATGCACCCACAAAATATGGACATTGATAAGAAGCTACTTATGAACTTAAACTAACCAAGCAAGATCTGAAGGGCATTGGTGTGAAGGTCCAGAGCTTCTGTCTGTTGTTCCATGATATCCATCTTCTCTGTGTCTTGATTGTAATAGCTGTACACACATGAGTAGGCCAACACCTGGATGGCAAAAACAAAGTACAAAGTGGTATCAAACTGCTCTTAATGGCCATCCCAAGAAAAAAAGGAAAAAAGAAAAAAGCAATAAATAACAAAAAATCTGCAGTGGCAAAAATGACTAAGAAAGGTGTCAAGAGAAAGCTTATACAAAAAAGCCATATAAACTAACAACCTCTTCTAAGTGTTTACAACTATACATCATTTGCATGCAATGAGGAATAATGTCAGAAAAAAGGTGGACTGGTTATCTATTTCAAGTTTAGTGGTCATCCTCCCATTTTTTGGCTTGTGCAAAAGTTGTAGCATGTTTTTATATTTCATGTTGGTGTTACATTCAGCAAATAAATAGAACTAAACAAAAAATAACAACAAAATTTGCTTAGCGTCATACAATAGTGTGTTTCAATAGATGACTTTCACATGGTGCAAAAACAAAAAAATTGACAAGTGGTGTTTAAACTTTTGCAGGCTACTGTACAGTGGAAACAGGTCACCTTTCGAGCTTGGGCAAGGATCTTGCAGGCATCAATAACAAATGTTAAAGACTTCATCTGCAAAGCTTCATTGATGGAAGAAACCTTGTTTTCCAGATTGATGGCAAAATCCTGTAAAAACCACAGAAAAATGAACTACTACCAACCCTCAAAATAATACTGCAAAGCAATGCATTATGATGATATACTGCTCCCACTGACCTTGGCCTGATTGTGAAAAGTACACCGCTCATTGTAGTCCTGGAATTTCTTCTCTTGCCTTGCAGCTTTGCTCACCTGTGATGACAAATTATTATAAGAATCAAGCTGTAACCATGAATGATAAAGCAGTTACATGTGTGACATCAATCTTCTGAGTCTAATTCAAGAAATAATGAAAAAAAGCAAAGTACACTTTTCTGTATTAAATACTCACCATGGCTGAACAGTTATAGTAATCTTTATGAGTTGGTTTCCATGGCTTAAGACACCTCCAGCAAAATCCATGATTACATTTGGCACAGGTCATGCTACAAGATGAAATGCATCATTTACATACCAAAGGAAATAATTATATTTAATGGCTTGAAATGTGTTACTGTACACAATTAGACTTTCTGTACAGAACTTTTGCACCTGTTAACCTTTTTTTCCAAGTAACTAAGAATAACCTAACAAATTATAGGTGCAGACATAGTACAGACTACTGACTGCTCACTGGCAGGAAACAGAAACTAAAAATCACACGTAATAGAATCTCATGCACAATAAAAACTTGCAAAAAAAAACTATAGTGGGTACATACAATTATAGATTTGGCTTAATAACAATTCAGTACCATACTATATTGTTGATGGAAAAAGGCTAGTATTGTACTGACCAAAGCTAAAAAGCAGGACAGTTGAGAGAGTTGCAGGAAGGTGGTATCCATCATTCTGACTGTCTAATAATACATATCATTTAACATAGTTTGTCTCAACACATACCGCCCAAATACATTTTTAAAAAGGCACTTACCGGATCCTAAATTTGAATGTTTATAACCCTGAGCAAAAAAGTATTTGGTCAGCGACCAAAGTTCTCCCACTTAAAAAGATGAGAGAGGCCTGTAATTTTCATCATAGCTTTACCTCAACTATGAGAGACAAAATGAGAAAAAAAAATCCAGAAAATCACATTGTCTGATTTTTAGAGAATTTATTTGCAAATTATGGTGCAAAATAAGTATTTGGTCACCTACAAACAAGCAAGATTTCTGGCTCTCTTAAAAAGCTTTTCTATCCTCCACTCGTCACATGTATTAATGGCACCTGTCCACAACCTCAGTCACATTCCAAACTCCACTATAGCCAAGACCAAAGAGCCGTCAAAAGACATTAGAAACAAAATTGTAGACCTGCACCAGGCTGGGAAGACTCTGAAGAATCTGTAATACGAAAGCAGCTTGGTGTGAAAAAATCAACTGTGGGAGCAATTATTTGAAAATGTATGACATACTAGACCACTGATAATCTCCCTCAGTCTGGGGCTCCAAGCAGGATCTCACGCTGTGATGTCAAAATGATCACAAGAACGGTGAGCAAAAATCTCAGAACTGCACGGGGGGACCTGGTGAATGACCTGCAGAGAGCTGGGACCAAAGTAACAAAGGTTACCATCAGTAACACACTACGTCGCCAGGGACTCAAATCCTGCAGTGCCAGACGTGTCCCGCTGTGTAAGCCAGTACATGTCCAGGCCCGTCTGAAGTTTGCTCGAGAGCATTTGGATGATCCAGAAGAGGATTGGGAGAATGTCATATGGTCAGATGATACCAAAATATAACTTTATGTTGTTGTTTGGAGGAGAAAGAATGCTGAGTTGTATCCAAAGAACACCATACCTACTGTGAAGCATGGTGGTGGAAACATCATGCTTTGGGGCTGTTTTTCTGCAAAGGGACCAGGGTGACTGATCCATGTAAATGAAAGCAAGGGCATTGAAGAGGAAACGTGGCTGGGTCTTTCAGCAAAATACCAATACCAAAATACCAGCAACAGTGTGAAAACCTTGTGAAGACTTACAAAAAACATTTAACCTCTGTCATTACCAACAAAGGGTATATTAGAAAGTATTGAGATGACCTTTGGTTATTAACCAAATACTTATTTTCCTACATAATTTGCAAATAAATTCTTTAAAAATGACTTTTTTTTGAGGTATACCCATAATGAAAATTACAGCCCTCTCTCGTCTTTTTAAGTGGGAGCACAACTGGTCGCTTCGCTGATTAAATACTTTTTTGCCCTACACACTTTATATTTAAAATATATATTGATCACCTTGCATAGCAGAATTTTGCCCATTACCTTCTGCAATACATCTTGAATTTATGGCCGAACGCAATGCCCTCACTTTTCGGTGGGTAGTCAGTGTCTTTTAGATGGAAGGTCTGATTTCGGTTTCTTACTTGGTCCAGCTCCCCCACTCATTTTTACACCCTTTCTTTAGAACTAAAATTATTAGCCGCTAACTAGAGACTTGTTGGCTTGATAGGCAGGGCACCCCTGACACCCATATGTTTTTGCATACATATGCATCTATATACTCACTGTAGACAGCCTTCGTTTTTTTCAATTTGCGCCTGGCAGCTGGGGCATCGCTTGGAGATGAGTTTGGCCAGATGTTTGCTTTGAGCCTCCATACTCATTCCTTCATAGTACCCACCATCATCCATCCACTGGGACATGTGACTGCAGCTGGCTGGATAGTGAGCCTTAGAGAAGAGAAAAGTTGACATGCAGTGCGCACTCTGAAGTAGATAATGTAACAACTTATGACCAGCAGGCTGGCACTTTGGAAAAAAATATTCATGGTAGTGCCAATACAACATTTAAAACAAGAATATATTTGTTCAGCTGTTGCATGAGTCAGTTTGCATTCTTACCTCAGGAAAGTTGCAGCTGAAGCAGGAGGACCAACAGCACTTGGAGCAGGTGCCTATGCTCCCAATATTCTCTTTGCAGAGGATCTGGTCACAGCCCTGAGGGTTGGTGCACCAGGTCAGGTTGGAACAGCACTCCACATAGCCCCTCAGTAGAGCGTTTTCATACTGAAGGAAAAATACAAAAAGTAATCATTAAGGATTCCTCAATATTGCCACAAACGTGAAAATGTAGACACCTGCTCACCCACTGTTTCTTCTGAAGGTAATTGTATAAATGGAAATGTTGTCTGCACTACTGGAAAGGTGTTATACTAGGTCTTGGAACACTGCTGTAAGAATTTGACTGCATTTAGTCACAAGATAGAAATGACCAGGGTTTAGCAATCTGACAACGGTCATCTTAATAAACTGAAAATGAAAAACCATTACAATATGGTTTCTAATACTGGCCAACTGTATGTTTCATTACAAAGAAAGAAACACTAGTATTGGTTATTTTATTCAGTTAAATATGTTCTAATTTATCAGATGAATGTTCATGTATAACCAACGGCATTGAAACCTTTGCAATGGTGTCCTTATCAGTGAGAATGCTGTAGAAGAACCGAGATGTGGGCTGAGCACGACAATCCATGATGGGACAGTTGCAGTTCATCACCAGATTTTGCTCAATCCGAGCAGTCAGATACTCCTGCCAGCAAGACTGAGAGGAAGAAGGAAATTCATTACAAAACATTAACAGCTAAAACCCAAAATATAACTTGACATTTCAACGGATTTATTTTGTCAGGGCAAGGGTTTAAAAAGTTCACAGGAAAAACTAAAAAAAAAAAAAAAAATCAGTCAAATTTTTGGACCATTTCTAGTGGTTCATTCATAGTGTTTGCATATGGTGTTTGCATGTTGTAAAAAAAAAATAAAAAAATAAAAAAATAAAAGAAAAAAAGATATAGGCTTTCAGTCAGAAAGAAACAGAAATATGACCTGACAGTGGACTTATTAATCCTAATGTACAGTCCCAATCAAAAGTTTGAGCCACTTGACAAAAGACAAAAAAATCATGTTTTCAGCCTAAACAATCAATTTGTTAACATCTCAAGGCCAGAGGCAAGTCTGGCATTTGTTGTTGGGATGTAGATGACTGACCAATGCGTGACGTGCTGTCACTAGTCAAGACAGCTGTGTTTTTTTTCTATTAAAGCCCAGGCCAGTTGGGGGGACTTTGTGAGTCTGTCTGGTAATGACACGCGGTCATGTGGACCCTCACCCAACGCTGCAGGCTCTTCGGGAAAGCTTCTGTCTATCATGATTGTTCAAGCTTAATTTTACCTGCTGAAGAAACTGTGAGTAAAAGATTATTCTATTTTTACTATCAAAATGCTTTTCTGATTGATTCTTTGTGTGGAAAATCATTGTTTAGATAATAGATTAGTTATGAGACATCACGCAAGTTAAAAATCCTTCCCGCTGCGAGGAAAATGCTTGTTATTTACCTTCAGCCTGAGGAGGTGGATTTCCGATCTAGTTCGGAAGACTTCAGAGCAGAAACTGTATAGGAATTTATGGATTATAATAGATATAGTCCTATAAACCTTAACAATTTGCATGTTCAAAAAATGTTTTGTCTCACTCCCATTTCTTCCTGTAGAATGCTGAAGCTCTACTTGGAACCTTGTTAAGATCCAACCAAGCAACATATCATTTTTTGCCATTAATTAATTGTTCTTTTTCTACTTTTGATTGGGACTGTATGATCTGAAAACTCTGGGCAAGATTTTAATGCAGTGCAGCTATCCTGAATCTAGATGACAGAACAAACTCAGAATAAAATTGTGATACTCACCTTGCAGCAGTAGTGCATGCAACAGAGCGTTGGCGCAGATTCACTGTCCCCAGACCGTGAGATGAGGCACACAGGGCAGACAGTCACAGGGCTTGGAGGAGGCTGAGGGTTGCGGATCTTGAGACCAGCAGCCAACACCAGGGAGTCTGGATCATCTGTGTAGCGCTGGATCAACATGTCTACATTCCACTTGCAGTGCACCAACAGGTGCTCGGCACAGTCCAAATCCAGGCTGAGTGTGCTGGCCACCTGCTGGACTGTGCGCTGCATTAGCTGCTTCACCTCCTCCTGGGTCATGGTACGGCCCATGGAGAAGAGCACTGCCTCCAAAACCCCATCCTCCGCATTCTGAGGGGCCACAATAAGGCCTCCCAGGCTGCAGGGGGAGACATACACACAGCAAGTCACAAAATGCATTAAATGCTCAGATGAACTTGTTTATTTAAGCACCATTTCTAGGAGGATCCTGTTGTGTTTTATTTTAAAGATGTGCTACATAAACTAGGAACTGTTTAGATGGAAGCTGCATTATGTGCCAAGGTTTCCCACACAATTCAAATGCCCATTCATATGATTACATTGTGTAAGAATACTAATAAAATACATGTTAAATTCCATTGCAGTCAAGTTAAAGATGATTTTAAGAGGACTTTGAAATGTGGGCTACAAAATTTTATTTCAGTTTTCCATAGCTCAAATTGATGATCATATAGACTGTTTTTTTTCTGAATTACATTACAGAAATTAAATATAAAGAGAATAAATAAGCAACAAACATGAAAATTGAAGTTTTAACTTTATTTCTTAAAATTAATGAAACATATTGATAAGTATGCCTGGGTCTAAACATTTGGTACAATTCTGTTTAAATTTTGTGACCCATTAAGCAGTAGGGCCAGTTTCTCTAAAAGGTAGAATGCTTTAAAAAGAACTTCAGCATCTACTTGTAATTACCCTTTAAGGGGTGGCTCTTGACTCACCATTGACATGAACCAAGCAGTTCAAGTTTACAAGAGGAGTGTCATATTCCTCCTAATAAATGCATGTGGTTTTCTAATAAATGTTAAAGAAATAAATCAGGTACACACTGCAATAACAGGAAAAGCAAATGTTTCCTCGCTAAAAGATGTCAGCAAAATCAAAGGCACAGTTGGCTTTATATCATGACAAAAAAGGGATGAAATTAGTTAAAGCTACAGTTTCCTAAGATATTACCCAAGTTTGGTCACTTTGGTCACAAAGTGTTTCCACAATTTTAAAATAAATGCTAGAACAAGTCTCTTTAGAAATGGGAGAAGTACTGACATACCACCGCCAGGAAATCAAGTTTAAACAGTGACCAACTGGGTTATTAAAATGGACAAATTATTTCAGGTAAAGTGCACTTTAAAGGTTGACTATAGAGAGAAAACTTGCAAGCCTATTGAAGTACTTGAAGGTACTAACATAATGAAAACACTCAAAGAACAAATTACTTTTTCCTGTCCCAGACTTGTAAAGAGAAAGTCAATATGGTTCATAGCATTAAGGAAGCATGAGGCCTAAATGCTTAGAAGGGTCTCCTACATAGGAAAATCTCTCTTATCTTTACATTGAGTATATGTTATAAAACAGCCCTGAGGAAAAAAAGGAAAACAAAAAACAAACAAACAAAAAATAGGCACAGCATGAATTCTGCCACAAGTTATGCTATTTTCTTCTCCCTTCTCCTGTTCAAGAGTTCATGGGTTATGGGTCATCAGCACACCTGGTGTCAGCCTTGCTGCTGCTGGAGCCCTTCTTCAGGTCCATCTTGCTGAAGAAGTGTGCCTGGCCCTTCTGGGGTGTTGAGGGATCCTCCACAAGAAACTCAACAATGTGGGGATTCTCCTCGTTGCGACGGATGTAGCCCTTGTTGATAACATGCATGATGCAGGACAGCACATCTGTGGTGCTGCAGCTGAAGCGGACAGAGCAGGGAGAGCGGCCAGCCTCCTGCTTCTGACACACGTCTAAGACCTATAGCATAAAGAAAGACAGAGAATAAGACCAAACCTCTGCAATCTGTAGTTTGTCTGTAGTAGAGTTTCGGGATATTGCTTTATGCAAATAAGATTTTTGTCAAAGCAGTGGGCAATTTTGTTGAGGTACAAATGATATAGTATTCTACTATCTGGGTCTAAGTATGAAAAGCCCTTACCTTGAACACCAAGTTGTCAATATGCATCTCTTTTTCCTTCTTCATGATCTGCACAATGAGGCAATACATGTAGTTTCTTTTCCTCTCCAGGGTGCGGGCTGCATCTTCATCCACATTCAGGTAGGTCTGTTTTGGCAGCAGGTAACAATAACTTTGCTTCTCTGAGTTCTGTGCCAGTAACTTCTTATTCAACCTCAGCACCCCTACAGAGTCATGGTCACATTACACACTCATCAGTTAAGATATTCCCTTTCAGTATGAAATGATGAGGATACATTAGCCACTGGTGTAATACACTGGACACAATGCTGACTACTGCACATTTTGCATATAATATCGTTTGAACATCCATAACACAGCTGACATTTATGGGAACAGTGAGAATACTGGAAATCACCCAGTATTTAACTCACCTTTCTCACCCTCCAGGCTGCAGCCTGAATGAGTAAGAACGCCCTTCTCAGAAGTCAGAGGTTTGAGAGCATGGGCCAGAACAGCTGAAGACAGGCCAGTGGCCTGCTGCAAAGACTCCACATACACATCCTGAAAAATAGAGGCAGAGAGTAGTGGAGGAGAGCGAGAAGTGACAGGAATACCACAAGGACAAAGCAAACCACTACAACACAATATTTGACCTTTAACTGGTATATTTTGTGGGCTTATTGTACCTCTTGCTTGTTGAACTGCAGCAGGATGTACATCTGCAGTGTGGAGACACAGAGTGTGCACGAGCCATAACGCAGTTCAGCATGGCCAAGCCAGGTCCACTGCAATCGTCGAGGTTTACTGTTGCTTAGGCTGTACATGCACTGACCTACCATTAGACATAAATACATACAGAAAGATCAGCGAGGATTCGTAGTACCAGCAGAGCCATGATCTCACAATAATTCCTTAATTACTAGATAATTTTTTTAAACAACATGAGAGAGAGAGAGAGAGAGAGAGAGAGAGTGTGTGTGTGTGTGTGTGTGTGTGTGTGTGTGTGTGAGTATACAGTAAATGAACTAACTCTTTGAGTAGAAGTCAGCAAACTCAGCTAGGTAATCACAAAGCTGACTGGGGAAATATTTGTTGGGGTCATTAAGGTAGCATGGAGCAGAGATGGCCCAACAACGTGGAGACAAAACCAAGACTTTCACTTCACTCTCCTCCTCTG
The DNA here is from genome assembly GCA_037576955.1 of Lepidarchus adonis. Taxonomy (NCBI): domain Eukaryota; kingdom Metazoa; phylum Chordata; class Actinopteri; order Characiformes; family Lepidarchidae; genus Lepidarchus; species Lepidarchus adonis. The sequence continues at coordinate 7,485,037 of JBBIGC010000145.1, forward strand.
GCTCGGACAGCTGATCATCCATCATCTGATGAACACAGCACACAAAGGAATTTATGTAAGCCTGTTTTTCTGGAGCTTGCAGTAAAACTTTTAATAATTGAAAAGCAATTTTAGTCTCTATAAAGAAATGGCCTACTACACAAACAGCCGCCCAAAATAGATTTAGTCCATTTACCTCCTCATCCATATCCTGCAGGCTCTTGTCCAGTTGCTGCAGTCGGTAGAGATGAAACTCCTGCTGCAGCTCCTCTGACTCACTCAGGTTACTTAGCATTTGCTGTGGGAAACGGTTTGGAAAGCAGGTACTGATATGCTCAATCACAGCACTTTCCAGCCATACTTTTCCCTGACCTAGCAGACGATCGCCAAGGTAGTACCTATAAAACAGAAAGTTTTAAGACAAAAGACCACATATAAAAAAAACAACAACAGGAAAATTACTCATGGACTTAAAATGCAAAAAGTTCCTTATACCTGTAAAAATGTTCAAATGTGTTGGCCAGCTCCAGTCCAGAGAGAAAGAGCATGGGCTCAAGGAACTGCTGGAGCTGGTTTAGAGCCTCAATATTTCCAGAGTCCACTCCACTTTCCTGGATCATGTGGTCAATATACTGTGCAAACCGCTCACTCACCTAAAGATAAGTCAATTAGTGTTTCTCATTTCAACCATTTAAACAATAAACAACATTTTTCCAGAACAAAGCAGCAATAGTACTAGTGTGAATGAATACAGTATCATGACATGTACTATATTCTTGCAGCTGAGCAACATAAATGCAAAAGAAAATTAAAAATGCAAATAATCATAATAGTAGGGCTTAGCATTGGGACGACTTCTATGATCTTGTAACACAATGGTTTGGAGTTTAAATGCCTTTTCTGAGCAGATATTCGTGCTCCCAATGTAATGTGCAAGTAATTTTGCCAAGTGACCTGACTCACATGCATGGCAGTAAGGATAGAGAGCTGCAGCAGTGCAGATGAAAATCCCTGGCGCAGAGCCAGAACAAAGGCTGTTTGTTGGCCAAAGAGCTCCTCCATGGCATTCTTCAGACGCAAGTACATATTCTTGTAGCGTTCCACAAAGTCTGGCATGCTGTGAGTTAAATCCAGGAACTTCTTTACCTGCAGCACAAAGCAAATTTACTGCAAGTCCCCAAACACTTAAAAACAAACTGAATTACTGATTTAGGTTCCTTAAGAAGATTGCATTATTATTTATAAATGAACTTTTTCATGTAAATCTCAGTTACCTGCTGCTGGACTACACCCTGCCAGCATTGAGCAATGCCAGCAATACTACTGGTGCTCTTCACTTTGGGCTTTGCAGTAGATGAGGGTGAAGAAGAAGTCACAGCAGATCCCTCTTTGTTCTTTCCTTCTTTTCCATCTGAAAAGCAAAAATACTAAAAGACTGAGTATACCGACTTCTTGTATGAAAATTTAAAATTACCATGCCAACCAAAATTCAAGCTGAACTGAAGAAAACAAGATCTTAAAAACCGGCAAGTAAAATTTAAAGGCTATGCAATAACAAAAGAATAGAAAAAGCACATTTTGCTATTACTAAGCTTTGTTATGGTTAGTATTGAGTTGATGGATGAATTGCTGGTAGACCCAATGAGGAGCAAAAACTGTGACAAAGAGAACTAAAGAGAAGGAAAAAAAAGTTGCCGATTATCTTCTAAGCTGTTACTTACTCTTTACATCTTTGCTTCTGTTGATACCTTCTGAAAACAAGAAAAATACAGAAGTCTTGATAGGCTTTGAATATAATCTTTCCGCAAATGTTTGCAACAGCAATCTAATTTTCAACCAAGCAGGCAGTACTAGATCACTTCCATCAAAACTGAACTGCATGATTTAAAAAAATAATAATAATTGCTGCAAAGGTAGTCTGACAATCTGTCCTGTGTGAACACTGTACAGAAAGAAAGAACAAGGAAGGAATAGGATTTCCAGGGCAGGCTGGTTGTTCACTCACTAGATTTGACAGGAGGTTTAAGTTCTTCTGTGTCCAGTCGGCTGGTGTCAACATGCACCAGTAAATGAGTGAGGCGACGAACGCGGGAGTTGAAAATGGCAGCCCGGGTCTTATATCGTTTTGAGGATTCTGCATTCTCCAAATACTCACTGAGCAACCAGGCAAGGGGGCTCAGAACAGGGGTCTCTGTTATTAACAAAAGAAGCAATTAGAAGTCTCAGCAACACGGAAGCAACAATCACCCTTTGTGAAGAGCTTTTCTGTGATAAATTAAAAACTGAGACTGTGAGGCTGGATACCAGTGACAGTGACGCTCTGCACTATGGGGTTAATAAGGGCCTCCCAGCAAGTCCTGCCCAGAGCCTCTGCAGCCTCAGCGTCAGGAAGAAAACGATCAGCAAACATTTGCTCATGACGGAGAGCACTGTTTAACCTAAGAGAAAAAACAAAACAATTTTAACAGACATAAGGGAAAGAGTGACATACTCCTCAATGCTAAATATAACTCTTTTTAAGACCTAAAGTTCTATACGTGTTCTTTGAACTCTTAATAAATTAAAGAGAGTAACTTGTAAAAAAAAAAAAGCTCACTTATTAAAGAGCTGCAACAGTTGGCTCTTATCACCCAGGATCTCTTGGCACCATGTGTGGGCCTTGGTTGTGTAGAAGAGGTACGTACGACAGCATAGCTGCTCCTTGAACACTGGCCAGAATGTAGGCTTCGGGCCCAGAACTTCAAACCCATGTACTCGTGTATCAATGCCACCCTGGTGGGATGTAAAAGAGCTTTTACTGAGCTTTATTCATGTGACAATTTCATTTAGAAACCAAATTAACAAAATTAAGTAATTCTTTTTTCTCTCTACAAAGTGTGCACCTACAGTATTGTTCAAAATAATAGCAGTGCAATGTGAGTAACCAGAATAATCCAGGTTTTAGTATATGTTTTATTGCTACATGGCAAACAAGTTACCAGTAGGTGCAGTAGATTCTCAGACAACAAGACCCAGCATTCATGATATGCACACTCTTAAGGCTGTGCAATTGGGTATTTAGTTGAATGGAGTGTGTTAAAAAAAATAGCAGTGTGGCATTCAATCAGTGAGATCATCAATTTTATGAAAAAACAGGTGTGAATCTATTTATGCATGAAGCCAGCACTTGTTGAACATGCATTTGAAAGCCTGAGGAAAATGGGTGGTTCAAGACATTGTTCCGAAGAACGACATACTTTGATTAAAAAGTTGATTGGAAAGGGGAAAACCTATAAACAGGTGCAAAAAATTATAGGCTGTTCATCTAAAATGATCTTCAATGCCTTCAAATGGATCGAAGAATAACCAGAATGGCAAAGGCTCAGGCACTGATCAGCTCCAGGATGAACAAAGACAGTCTGGAGTTACCTGTAAGTACTCTGACAGTTAGAAGACGTCTGTGTGAAGCTAATCTATTTTCAAGAATCCCCCGCAAAGTCCCTCTGTTTAAAAAAAAAAGGAATGTGCAGAAGGGGTTACAATTTGCCAAAGAACACAACTGACCTAAAGAGAAATGGAGGAACATTTTGTGGACTGATGAAAGTAAAGATTGTTCTTTTTGGGTCCAAGGGCCACAGACAGTTTGTTAGACGACTCCCAAACTCTGAATTTAAGCCACAAAAAGGTTTGTACAGTCAACGGCAGTTTTTTTTTTAACACACCCCTTTCAACTAATTGCCCAATTGCACAGCCTGCATGTCATGAATGCTGGGTCTTGTTGTCTGAGAATCTACTGCACCTACTGAAAACTTGTTTGCCATGTAGCAATAAAAAATATACTAAAAACCTGGATTATTCTGGTTAGTCACATTGCACTGCTATTATTTTGAACAATACTGTACATCTTGTTTAATTACAACCTAAAGGCAAGAAGTTGAGCAAAAATCCTTAAAGTTTTGTGATAAAATGTTTCCTTTTTGACCTGTTGACACCTCTTGATCCTGATCTGAATGATGGACCAGAAACGAGTCATATTCTCCAGCAGAACAACTCGGCTGGCCGAGGGCGGCACATTTACCTGTTTAATGGGAAATCCATATTCAGTCAATTGGAGCATCCTTAACATTATATTAACATTGCAATTACTGTGGTGCAAGTGTCTTTACTCACAGTATTGAGTTCAGTAATGATGTTTGTAGGGTCGTCTCCTCCCAGCACTACTATACGAGCAGGCATGTAACTCGAGTCTTCGCTGGCTACAAGTACTGCCAGCTGCCTGCGGGTGGAGAACACGTAAAACTAACAAACAATAAGGTCATATTTGACCTTTTCTTTTTCTTCTAACATAAAATTATGCTTTTCTAATTAATGATGTCAAACCAACAAAGTTTATGTGACTAACTTTTGAATGCCATAGTGGATTATTTTTAAATGAAACCTTATATTTATGTGGATATGATTATTTTGAGGATGAAAAGCTCTAGGTATAACAAATGGTAACAAATATTGTTATTTTTTCAAAGTATCGCAGTGAAGTTGAGAATTTAGGTATAGTGACAAAACCAGTGGCATTGCAATGGCAGATCCCAATATCCTAGTAATATTCTGAGATCAAAGATAAATACAGATATATTTTACACAAACATATATATATATATATATATATTATATATATAAAAAACATACCTAATGACTACCCCTTTGTGCATGTAGATATTGATAAAATGGGAACCCGTGCAACCATTGGATTCCCAGTAAGTTTTCGGATTCTTGTCCGTTAACTTATTAGCTCGATGATGATTAGAGGAGACCTCCACCTTCTCCCAGCATTTATCCTCTTTTAGTTCCACACTGGACCCTAAAAAACACAATCAATCATTCAGAGATGAACTGAATGGATTTCTACTTAAATATGCATTACTTCAAATGTTAGATAGTTGTTATGTAATTTAAAATGACAAGGTATGTTCATAATCTTTTGCTGACAATCACTGAATACATCTCCAAGTTAAATCATGTGTTGGCCCTCTATTACACTAAAACAGCTGATCAGAGATCTTATACTTTGGAAGAAACAAAAACAAAATTCTGGTAATAAGCTAAACCAAAAGCATTTTTAAGCAACCAGCAGTAAGTCTGGAAAAAAGATTAAAGGCTAACATAAAGAACAAAATTTATATATTTTAAAAAATTAATAGTGACTTATTGTTGAAAGTGCAATTTATTCCAAAACTGGGGTTAATGATTTAAGTTCTAATCCATTGCTATTCACATTTTAAATATCTGTTTTCATCTAGAATCTAATGCTGACTATTAATTGAAATTAGGTGCTGCAATTCCTATAGTAGTCAGGTGTTGGAATAATTTGGTATGTTGAATAGCAAAATCCTGGATAACTTTATATATATATATAAAGTATATATAAAGATGATTCTTAAAAGGTGGAGGCGTGGGATGTCTAGCAAAAATGACTAGTTAAATTGCTTGGCCTGGCGCAAGTTACAAGACTAGCCAACAAAATGTAGCATGTCGGGGTCCAATTTGCTAACAAACATTATCTCGACAATTTCCTTGATAAAGTATTATAGACCCTCTGAGGTGTATTTGAGGTATAAATTTGACATGACTGACCAAACATTATAAAAGGATACCTAACATTTTTTGCCGATCAAAGTTTTCCTTATTTTTAAAAAGCTAGTCCGACATGGCTTGACCTTGAAGAAAATCGTTAGCTTAGGCATTGTTCACACTATAAGATTTCAGCCAAGACAATAAGAGAGAGAACAAGTACCATTTCAATGGCCAAATCCCTGTACGGCCGGAGTTATTCCACTGCAAATTGGCCATTCACAACATTACAAGAGCGTTCACTATAAAGTTAATTCAACCAATTCATTATGGGTTTGAAATTTGCAATTCACTGCATTCAGTTTTTATTTACATTTAACACAGCTTTACAATTTTTTGTAAATGTGGTTATATGTCAGGCAAGGTTGAGGCAACATTTAACACTTAAAATATTTGACTCCTCAGTTCCCCAAAAGTTAAAGAGTGCTGTTAAAAGAATACTCCCAATTTAGTCTCAATTTTTAAACCTGTATCTTTTAAAATAAATACATTACAATATTGTCATCTTCGTTCTATTTCAAGTAAATATATCAACTGCAAATGAAGGCATCATGTTTTACATTTTACACAATACCCCAAATTCCTAAGAAACATCATTGTATTAACTGAAAAATACTCTTGCAATATTGTGAATGGTCTACTATGGTTGACAAATGATCAACGTATCAAAGTATCCTTACGATACAAATCACCACTGAAAAACTTAAGGAATAAAATCTGCAAATATAATCTGCACCCATATTAAGTGTTTTGTTCTCACACATTACTGCTGTCCATTGTTAAATATAAATGTTAACTGCAGGAGAACAGAAATTAAGTTTTAAATCATTTTTTTCCACGTAATTCATAATTTCAAGTAACTAACTCGAGACACTATCTGAGCAGGTCATTTTTTACTCTAGCTATTGGTCTCAATTTTTATAAATGGGAAGAAAAAAAAAATGCTCTCAAACCTTGACACAAGTTGCGCAAGAACACATCAAAGAATGGGATGTTAATTGGTTGATGGTTTCTGCGATGTTCCTCAATCTGACCCAAAACCATCTAATAGAAAAAAAGAAATATATATTTTACTCTATAGTAAATATGTGATGTGTAAAACATTTTTGTAATCTTAAGTCATTATTAACCAGTGACTTGCATAGTAAAACAAAAACTTAGTGACCTGTATGCACCCAGCGAGCACACTGGTGGTCATCTTCTTGTAAAGGCTGGCATACTTTTCACAGTCATTAATCAGGTCGCGTAGCTCTGTGACCATTAGCAGGGTGGTGCTGTGCTTGTCCAAAGCTTTCACGAGTGCTTCCTTAGTGCCAAGACGACACATAACTACAGCATAGTCTTTGTTCAGTGATGCCAGGCGATAGAGGAAACGGATGAATTGCTGTACAGTCTGGATGTTGACATAGGAACAGAAAGCAAAATAACATTAAGAACTGAACTTCTTAAACCTGCAGCATTTTCCTGCTGATGATTCTCAACAACTACCTCTCTGTCATTAATGCAGGCTGTCATTGAGGACAGGGAAGGTTCAATGCTTTCATGCCAAGGCAGGAGATCTTCTTGATAGTTGTCCAAGAACTTGCTCAAGATTCTGTATTAAAAAAAAAAATATATATATATATAATATTCTGTTTGACAGTGAAATTTCACGACTAGACATTATAACTTTTGCTCTTGTACATGCATTACAAACAAATGGTCAAAACCATACAGAGAGTTTACCCAAAATTATTATACAAAATCCATTAGGGCTGCAAGAACGAATCAATTTAATCAATAAAAATTTATTACTAAAACAGTTGGCAACACAGTTCATAATCGATTCGTTGTGTTGTGCGACACAGGGACGTTTGATTATTAAAAAAAATAAAAACTTGAGCGTGGAGCACACTTGGTCTCTCTCTTGCGCACACAGATGCTAGCAGTTAGTGCCTCATAGACAGGGTGGAGCAAACATTTAAACAAACGAGTGGAGGAAGAGAAATCTGTGCGTTTCACACTAAATACACAGAAAAAATGTATTAACTGCAAAATATCAGAATCAGAAAAACATTTGTCCCTGAGAAAATTGCTTATGCAAAGCAACATTGCACAGGAGCAGCACGGCAATGATCCAGGATCTAAATGTTCCAGTGTTTTAATAAGGAAGAAGGGAGTTCAACAGCAGGTACTGAACCCTACTTTGTTTTGAGTTGTTTTTTCAGCAAACAAGACAATTTCTTATGCTATTTCATGTGTCTAGTAAATGTATATTGATTTAAGATTTTTTTTAGATATTTGAACTGTAAACAAGAAAATTTAGAAAAAAAAGAAAAGAAAAAAAAATTGTGCTATTACACACACTCATACTATCTTTTTGATTCCAGAAAAAAACAGCAAACCATGAGAGGCTTCTTGATGGAAATGCATCATTTTCACCACAGCAACCGCTGTCTTCACAGACAGTTTCCTCAACATACTCGTCACTGACATGAGGCCTCAGTCTAGGGTTGAAGATGACGGCTTCACTAAAATAATCTGCACCGTGAACCCTGGTTACACTCTGCTTTATTATTATCATAACAGCTCAAGGAGCAACATGTTAGTGCACTTTCTAAAGATTTTAGTTCTGTTTTTGAATAAAAGGTTGGAAACAAATGCTTTTCTTGTTTCTTTTTCTTGTCATTTATTAGATTCATCGAAAAATAATCAACAGATTAATCGATTATTAAAATAATCCTAAAATCAATGTTGAATCTGTGACTGTGAGATAAAAAAAAAAAAATTCAATAATCTTAAAACCTTAATCTTAAAAACCTTAACTAGCCCTACAACAGTAATGATATTTGACAAAGTCTCAGGGCTAAAGCACTTGTATTCATGGATGCAGATTCAGGAATATTACATCCATTACTACTCCATGACTGTAGAGATTGTACACTGAGCCACTTGCCTGAGAATTGGGAGCTGCACTGCACGTTCCACTCTGTGCTGGTCCATGAGACGTACTAGGTCTTGAAATGTGTCTCTGCTACGCATCACCTCATTCCTCTCCTCTTCCAGTTGAGAGGAATCATCACACAGCAGCTGCTCCAAGGTCAGAATCACCTCTTTAGTGGTGGTCATCTCCTTCAGACCCACCACCAGCATCTTCAGCTCTGTGTCCTTGAAATAATCAAGCTCTTCCTTGGACTCTATTTTGGACCAGTTGCAAAACTGGTGTTACTCAAAAGAATGGCCATGGTACTAAACATTTTAAGGACAAATAAATATATACATAAATATAAACCATAACAACAGCAGCATATGTCATTACCTTTCTTTTCAAGTTTGTGAACATTGGAGATGTGGTTGAGAGCAATTATTGCCAGCATTGTTTCAGAGCGCTGGGCAGAAAGGCACTTTTTAAGCACAGCAGTGACATCACAGGCCACTAACTGCTCGGCCAGGCTCTTGTGATGGGAGATCAGCATTATAATGACCAACAGGCCATTACGTACAGATAGCCCACACCTGAGTTGATCAGAGAAGTGCACATAATTAGAGCATGCTCATACAGTATCTCACTAAAGTGAGTATACCTCTCACATTTTTATAAAAGACTATATCTTTTCATGGGACTGAAGATGAGACTGATACAGCATATATAACAGTGCATATAACTCAACATACAGCCGTTAATGTGGAAACAGTTGGCAACAAAAGTGAGTACACGCCTAAGTGGAAATGTCCAAATTTTGCCCAAAGTGTGATTATTATGTGTGGCCATCGTAATTATCCAGCACTGCCTTAACTCTCTTGGGTATGGAGTTCAGTAGAGCTTCACAGGTTGCCACTGAAACCCTCTTCATTCCTCCATGACATCACGGAGCTGGTGGATGTTGGAGAGCACATACATCTGTTTTCAAAACAAAAGACTAAAGACCTCTAGATATGGTGCTGAGCATGTACACTCAACTTCTTTACCAATGCGGCGTGGTGACTTGGCCTACAACAGGCTGTGGTCGCTGAACTGCTGGATGTCCAGGTGGTGCTCGGAAAACAAAGTTGGCCTTATACATAATTTAAGGTTTTTTGAAGGCAAAGCTGGCCTGCTAGGGGCGGGACGGTATCCATCCCAATCGGGAAGGTGCTGCTCTCCTTTCTTCTTTCTCCTTTCACATGGTCTCAGGACAGTTAATTGGTGACAAACCAGAGCCCAGGCCAGAAAGCAGACAGACAGACTAAACATCTGCTAGCTGCATAGACCCGTCACGTAGGTTACAACATACAGATTTTGTCTGTTCCCTGTACTAAACAAAAATATATAAATACTCAAAGAGTTTGTTCTAGTAACCTAATCAATATAAAGTCAGCACCCTTTTATCTAAAGTTAGGACTGTTAAACATTAGATCTCTTATGTCAAAATCACTTATTGTTAATGAAATAATCTCTGATCAGAAGTTCTAAAATTAACCAGAAATAATACTGCTACAAAAACAATAAATAATAATAAAATAAAAAAGACAAATTCAGTTAGCAAATTTAAATCCAGACAGTCCAAGAATTAACACTTAAGACAAATCTGTTATACCCCTTGAATAAACAAATCTCATATAATTAATTTCACCAAATTAATCTACATGCATCCTAGATCCACTACCAACACTTTTTAACTCTTACAAGAGTAATAAATTCCTCCCTTAGCATCAGCTATATACTGGACTCTTTCAAGCTAGCAGTTGTGAAACCTCTGTTAAAAAAGCCTAATTTTGATCCTTACCAGCTCGCAAATTATCGTCGGATATCAAACCCTCCCTTTTATTTCCAAGATTAAATAGAAAAGGCTGTAGCCCAGCAGTTATGTTCTTTCTTACATTAGAACATTCATTAATTGTTCCAATCAAGGTTTAGGTAGTAAATGACCTACTTGCATCCAATCAGGGATGTGTCTCCTTTCTTGTGTTGCTTGATCTTAGTGCAGCTTTTGATACTATTGACCACATCATCCTACTAGACAGGCTAGAAAATGTTGGAATGAAGGGAAATTTCTTGGTTTATGTCTTATCTGACTAATCGCGATCAGTTCATAGATACAAATTGTGATTCTTCTGCTTGTAGTAAGGTAATGTTTGGTGTTCCACAGGTTTCCATTTTAGGCCTATTACTGTTCTCCCTGAATAGGTAACCTCTGGAGAACGTTATCCAAAAGCATGGAGTTAACTTCCACTGCTACGCAGATTACACACAGTTGTCATACATATGAAACACCAGCTTAATATAACTGAGGAATGTGTAAAGGACTTTAGACAGTGGATGCTTCAAAACTTAATACTGTTAAATTCTGAGAAAAAAAAAAGTAATACTCATAACAGGACCACTAACAGCTCGGAGCAAGCTGTCCAATAACAGTTACTCTGGAGGGCCATTCCGCAGTGAAAGACCTCTGTGTGATTACTGACCCCAGTCTTTCATTTGAAGTATATGTAAATAACATTACTATGACTGCCTTCTTTCATCTCAGGAATATTGCTTAGAAAATAAATATATCATAACCTCTAGGTTAGATTACTGTAATGCTTTACTCTCTGGATGTACTACTGAATGGTCTTGCACCACAGTATCTGAGTGAACGTCCCTTAGATCACAAGGTGCAAGCTTTTTGCTGGTACCCCATGTTGCAAAGGAGCTTTCTCTTCCAAATATTGTGTAGGACTCAGACACAATGTCAATATTTAAGTCCAGGCTGAGGACATTTGTTTAGTCAAGCTTTTGGTTAGTTCTAGATAAGGGGTTCATCCAGAGGGTTCTCAGGTATAGAGTTTTCTGGTGTACTGGGAAGTTTGGATGCTGTCGACCCCCACCCTGACACATTCACTCAGGTTTGCTGACGATCGAGTGATTGGCTGCCTTGTGACCCAGGATGCCCTCATGTCTGTGCTACCTCCTAGCTCTCCCCTTTAGCTGTGCTGTCATAGAGAGTTTTGTTGGAGCTCCTGCACTCAGACAACAATGTTCATCACTCTAAATAATCAAAAATATTGAGCATCCCCAACCATCTCTCTGAGCTACTCTGAGGTACCAGCAATCCTGTTTCACTCTGCTGCTCAGATCATGGGGAGGCAGACCAACAGTGACATGATCCAGGCCCTAACTTCAATTGAGCAAAGACCCATATGGATGGAACCACTTACCAGATCTCAACTCAAGGAACCACCTGCACACTCTTATCACTCTCCAGTGTCGACCAGAGGAGGATGGGTTCCCCTTCTGAGCCTTAGTTCCTTTCAAGGTTTCTTCCTATAATTTAGGGAGTTTTTCCTTGCCTCTTTCGCCTTTGGCTTGCTCATTGGGGGCTTGGACCCGGATTCTATAAATTATGTAAAGCTGCTTTGTGACAGTCAGTTTTAAAAAGTGGTATACAAATAAAATTGACATGAGTTCTTTGGTCGACCATGGGGAGGCCTGTTCTGAGTGGAACATGTCCTGTTAAACCACTGTGTGGTCTTGCCCACCATGCTGCAGCTCAATTTAAGGGTGTTGGCAATCTTCTTATAGCAGAGACCATCTTTATGTAGAGCAACAATTCATTTTTTCAAATCCTCAGCCATGAGGTGCCATGTGACCAGTATGACAGTGAGAGTGCAAGAAAACCAAATTAAACACACTTGCTCCTCATTCACACCTGAGACCTTGTAACACAAACAAGTAAAATGACACTAGGGAAGAAAAATGGCTAATGCTAACATTTGGACATTTTCACTTAGGGGTGTACTCATGTTTGCTGCCATTGGTTTAGACATTAATGACTGTATGTTGAGTTATTATGATGTAACAGCAAATTTACAACGTTATACAAGTTGTACATTGACTACTTTACATTGAATCAAAGTGTCACATCTTTAGCGTGATTTATAAGAATATTTACAAAATTGTGAGGGGCGTACTCACTTTTGTGAGATACTGTACCTAACCAAAGCCAAAGACCTTCTATTTAGAAATCAGGAAACAACTGGAATATGCAAATATTTTATAATTGCATTATATGGGCTCTACATTCTGTTTATTTACTTTTAGGACTTGGGAAAAAATATTTAGGCAAAATACCACAGCCTTGTTCACTTTAGTCATGATTTCCAGGTCACATAGTCACCTTGGAAATCGCAGACAGAAGCCCCAATTGGAATGCGACTAGACCGTTAATGTATAATCTATGAGTCGTTATACAATACATCTAAAAAAAACAAACAAAAAAACAGTTCAATATTTCTTGACATTCCTTTCAGAAAGTGAAATCCATATATTATATAGATTCAGTACACAGAGTAAAATATGTCAAGCCTTTATTTCAGATAATAAAAGCCAAAATTCACAGTCTCAGAAAATTAGAATATTGTGAAAAAATACAAATCTTGGAAAGTCATGGTGTCACACCCTAAGCAGCTAACACCTGCAAAGGTTTCCTGAGTCTCTAAATGGTCTCAGTCTGGGTCAGAAGGCTAGACAAGACAATCCTGAGGAAGACTGCAGATTTGAAAGATGTCCAGAAGACAGTCATTGACACCTTTTTGTGGTACTTTGTGGTAAGCCACAAAAAGTAAGCCCCAAGAATATTCATAAAGGGTGAGTGGAAGGAAAACGTGAGGTGGGAAAAGTACATTTAATAATTAGCTTCACAAGGAGTGAACTGAGGCTGAAGTCAGTGCATCATGAGCCACTATGCACAGACCAATCCTAGACATGGGCTACAAATGTCAAATTCCTTGTGTCAAGCCACTCCCGAACCAGAGACAACGTCAGAATTGTCTTACCTGGGTTAAGGAGAAAAAGCACTGGACTGTTGCTCAGTGTCCAAAGTCCTCTTTTCAGATGAAAGTAAATTTTGCAGATCATTTGGAAATCAAGGTCCCGGAGTCTGCAGAAATAAGCAGAGAATCCACTTTGCTTGAAGTACAGTGTGAAGTTTTCCCAGTCAGTGATGATTTGGGGGCCATGTCATCTGCTGATGTCAGTCCACTGTGTTTTCTGAAGTCCACAGTCAACACAGCATGTACCAGAAAATCTTCAAGCACTTCATGCTTCCTTCTGCTGACAAGCTATATGGAGATGTTGATTTCATTTTCTAGCAGGACTTGGCACCTGCCCAGACTGCCAAAAGTTCCAAAAGCTGATTCAACAACCAGAATGTTACTGTGCTTGATTGGCCAGCAAACTCTTCTGACCTGAACCCCATAGAGAATCTATGGGCTATTTTCAAAAGGAAGATGAGCGACATCAGACCCAACAAAGCAGACGACCTAGAGGCTGCTATCAAAGCAACCTGGGCTTCCATTATACCACAACAGTGCCACAGGCTGATCGTCACCATGCCATGCAAATTCATGCAAAAAGAGGCCCTACCATGTATTATTATTATATGAGTGCATAGGAATGAACTTTTTAGAAGACTGACATTTCTGTTTAAAATTTTTATTGATCTTATGTGATATTCTAATTTTCTGAGATAGTGAATTTAGGGTTTTATTATCTGAAAGCCATAATCATCAAAATTCCAATATATAAAAGCTTGACATATTTAATTCTGTGTGTAGTGAATCTATATAATATATGGATTTCACTTTTTGAAAGGAATGTCAAGAAATATTAAACTTTAAAAAAAAAAATCTACCTACCCAGGAGTGTTAAGCATGAGGTCAATAGCAGAGGGGATGGCACCAAGAAGCCCCTTTGAGCCTTCAGGTGTGGCTGAGCCGATACTGGCGAAGATCTCCAACATCATCTGAGTTCCAGACTCAGAGAGGGGCAGACAGCTCCCCACACTGTGCAGGTCATGTTTACTGGCACCTGTGATTACCTTCAGAGTCTGGAAAGACACCAAATAGGACACTGGGTTTCAACCTTCATCTTGGAGAGAACCTGTTCTATATCTTATACTTTTGGCCTGTTGTAACATTTCAACTAATTTAAAAGCCATTTGTGAGCATAAGCATAACTAAATAACATTAGAATGTGAGGCACAGGGCCTGTCCATACCAGGGACATGATCCATTGATTTATATTTATTTTTTATGGGTTATGATGTTTGTTTCTTAGCATAATGTAATGAGGGTGTAATATTTTAGGCTGTACAAGAATCATTCTTTGATGAGTAATATCATCACAAAAAACAGTGGACTTACCGCTAATGCAATCTGCTGCACTCGTGTACAGGTGGGATATTCCTGCATGCAGGACAAAACAGCCTTCACGCCACCCTCTGTTGCAAACGAAACCCGCCACTCATACTTGAGCATGAGACTGCGAGTCAGTAGCAGAGCAATGATGGCATTTTGCTTTGGCTGGCAGCCAATCATCTCTACAAGCATTTTTAAGACTTTGTCCCTGCATTTCAGAGAAAGGTTCATGTCAGCATTTCTTATTTTAGTAACAAAAGATACTACATAAGCCTTTAAACCCTCTCAGAGAGTTGCTGAATGGAGACTCTAAAATGAGAAAATTGTTCTGGCAATGTACAAACATAATTGAGGTGTCCTTTCTACAAGAGGGCAGTTTTATCTGATAGAGGCTCTTCATAACTGATGTGCTGCCTTCAACAAACAATTTTACTCAGTATACATTTGAACGGACTAATTTGACTGGTTGACAAGATAAAGGAAGTTCACTATAATTACAACAGGGTACACATTCATCAAGACTCAGAGGAGTTGGTTATGCTTAACCATTGAATTTTCTGCATTCACACCAAACGGCTTGCTAATTACACATGAACTTTGAGATGCCTCTGATGAGCACAGATTCATGCATTGTTCTATTTAGGAACTACAAGAAGAATCTAGGTCTGGGATATCACAACCATCACTAGGCTCAGTAATACCTTTGGTTTTGGATGGGATTATTAAAATAACTACTAGATACATTACATTCCCTTACACTGTGGGAGAACAGTTCAACATCAAAAGGCAATTTGCATCAATGTCTGCATTACCAAACGTAATGCGTGCAATTGAATACACTCACATTGCAATGAGGTCTCCATATGATTTTTCATTCTATAAATGTGCAACTTATTTGTAACGCTGACATAATTCTGACAAATGTGGTTGCACAATGGCCTGTTTCAACAGTGTGATGGCTAGCTACTTGGTAAGGTAATAAAAACGTTGTGCAATCTGTAACTGTTCGTTGTTTAAATATTGGAAAGTTTCTCTCAAAGTAGGCAAGCGGACTCCTCGCCCCCTTTTCAAACCCCCAAAGCGCAGAGGAAAATAGTTATTTATGATCCTCAAGCATGTGTGTGCACAAGCTTAAGTATATGCATGAGGTGAACGTTTTCATAAATCTGACATTTTCTTTGTGTATGTCAATTTTTGTCTTTTGAGCACTCTACTTTCTACTCAAAGTATTATAAATGAGACCCCTAGACTAGGAACAGGCCAGTGAAGCAGACACACTCAGACTGTGAAACCATAATGTTATAGCCAGTGCAGAATAAGGTCTAGCAATGAAATAAGCACGGACGTCTCTGGAAGAGACAGTGCTTTGATTACAATTGTTGCTCTTAAGTCCTAATATACACCTCAGAGCACAGTCTTTCAGTCTACTTGAGATGAGAACAAGCCTGGGGAAATGTCTCTTTTTGCAGTGAATTGTCTCAGAAAGTTTCGCAATATACAGTAGCTAAAATGCCAAAATTCCCTGAAATCTTCCATTGAGAAATGTTTCTTTTGAACTCGCAAACAATTCTGCCAAAACATTTCACCCTAAAGCCTTGACACATCCTTGCCTGCAAAGACTGCGCCTTTAATGGATGCTACTTTAACACCCTATTATGGTACCTCATTTGCTACCAATCAGCTTGTTTTATGTCATAACATTTGTTGAGTGTTAAAGCCATTCTAAGTATGTGTATATTTACAAAATACAGTTGGTGAGTAAAACCATAAAAAAAAACATATCAACTTTTCTGGTTTGTGTAGCTATAGATAACATTAATCAAGCATGGGTTATCCATATATTCACACTAATGAGTCAGTAATTCCAATGTAGGGCTTTGCCATATTATATTGTCCATAGTATACTGGTAGACCTCCCTTTTATAAGAAATTGTCATATAACAATACTGACATTACATAAATACACAATCACCTGGTTCTACAAAGTCCAGGAATTTAAACAGATGGTCAATTTATTGCATATGTTATCTCACCGGACAGTCTGGGCAGAGTCTGATCTAAGGGTACTCCGTTCCTGTGGACCCTCTTCCTCCAGTAGTTTACAGATGAACTTCATCCCAGCCAGCTGCTGCCCTGCGTCAGAACTGCTCTTCTTTAGAATGTCCACAACCTCTCCAATTTTCTCCAAGGCGGTCTTCTTACCTTGTACTCTAGGATTATTAAATACTGTTGCAGTGGGAAGCACAAAAAAGTTCCATTAGTCAAATTAGCATTTATCTTTAGGACAAAAAATATTCCAAAGAAATGTAAAACTAATGGGTGGTTTCAGGACAGGGGGAAAAGGTTGAAAATCTAAACTGCAGTCTGCCACAAACTATAGAAACTCTAAAATTTACAAAATTACAATATGTAAATACAGGTCAATGACATTTTCCAAATCATTTTTATCAGCACCAGTTTTAATATGTTTTTAAAATGAGACTTGAGAAAACCAGAAACGCAACCTGCCTTTCATTTTTTCTTCCAGGTCCTCAGGATACTTTGTCTCATCTTCGGTTGGGAGCTCACTCTCTGTGTCACTGTTGCAGCTGCCAGAATCAGTAGGGATCTCTTTTTTAGGCTTTTTACAGACGGAGACCATTGTGGAGGAAGAGGCTGAGGAGGTTGAAGCGGCAGGTGCTGTTGACGATGATGATGATGATGAGGTGGCCTGTCCGCTGCGCCCAGAGGAACTGAGAGAGCTGTCTGTGAGCATTTCCTCATCCTCAAGACTTGCTCCACCACGGCGTAAGTAGTGCTTCGCAAAAGTGTGTGAGCAGAGCAGGTCACCTAGGCAAGAGGCCTGCAGAGTCTGTTTCAGGTAATGCAGGATTTTACGGGCAACCTCGCAGGTCACAGACAGCTGGATTAGTGTGACCTCATCAAGCTCCACCACCTGAAAGAAAGCATGGAAGAGCTCTGAGAAAAGGTCTAAACAAATGATTCACAACATCATTAAAAACAATATACAGATTATTTGTAAAATACTTTGGACACAACAACATGGTTTGAGTCAAGATGGTAACTAATAAAACATTGTCTTGTAGTGATTGATAAATAAAAATAATTTTAGACATTTTAAAGCACTTTATACTATTTGCTATATTTAGTCTACACCAGTGTATCAAAATTATGACCGTAAGTAAATTTATTTTCAGAAGTCTTGCATAAGGTTGCTCTTGTGCATCATTGGTTTCAATCAGTCAGACTGTTTACAAATTCAAGACTACCGTTACCCTCACCGAGAGTGCTAAACCAGTTAAGAGACTTCAAGAGCAGGGAGAAAAGGTTTTGAAAGATACAGATGATCTAAACAAGTCCTCTCTCATTGGCTAATGGGAATATTTGACCATAAGATACACAATGAACAACAGTGGGGTAATAACTTAATGCAAGTAATGTGAGGAAATCAATGAAAATTGTCCTGATGTGCTTTATTGATCAACAGTTACCAAAATAAGTTTGTTGCAGTTCTTGCTGCACAAAGGTCTACAGCAAAAATTTAACGCAGAGATTCACATACTTTGCCACTTACAAATCAGAGATAATTTCCCTCAAGAAAAAAATGGCAGAGTATTTTTTCCTCTTTTCATTAGCAAATTGATTTTACTTTTTAGACTTGCATGGAAAACAAATTTTCTAAGCCATATGTATGCCATAATATAAGAATACAAATAGAATGTAATAATTTGCAGAACTCATAAACCCACAATTTATTCACAATAGAACAAGGAAATCAAATGTTGAGAGTGAGACATATAACATGGAAAATAATACTAGCTCATTTTGAATTCGATGACAGCAACAGGTTTCAAAAAAGTTGAAACAGTCCAACAAAAGCTGGAAAAGTTAGTGTTACCCATGTTTGTACATAAAAATAGCATCTTAGAGAGTCAGAGTCTCTTAGAAGTAAAGATTTGGAGAGGTTTACCAATCTGCAAAAATGACATCTACAAATAACTGAACAGTTTCATAATAATGTTCCTCAACACAAAATTGAGAATAGCTCAAAATCTACAGTACACAATATCATCAAAATATTCTGAGTATCTGGACACCTGTCTGCACAGTGACAAGGCATAAAATCAATATTAAATGCCGATGATCTTCTGGCCCTCACACAGCACTGATAACAGGGATGACCATCACAGAAATCCTCAGGGACATTTCCAGCAATATCCATAAACACAGTTCACTAAGTTGGTCACAAATTAAGGTTAAAGCTTGATCATGAAAATTAAAATCCATATGAGAAACTCTGCCATCTCTGGGAAAAGCTCATGTCAAATAGACAGAGGCAAAAAAGAAGACTGGTCGGTGATTTGGAAAAATGTACATTGCTTACTCTGGGCTAAAGAGAAAAGGGACCTTTCAGCACATTATCTGCTGTTCAGTTCAAATGCCAGCATTGCAGATGGTATGGGGTCGCATGGTATGGGTTCACCAGTCTTTTTGAAGGATGCTAACAGTATGGCTGTATTCCAGACCATTCACCAAACAAAAAATATTTGGTACATTATGAAATGAAAATACAACAAAGGAACCTCAGTACTGTTGTTAAGGTAGAATCATACATCATTCAAGAATGGAACAACATTCTGCTCCCAAAAGTCTAGCAGCTGGTCTACTAAGTTCCTGAGACTGTTGTGACAAAAAGGAGACACTACACAGTGATAAACAGGTTTCTGTCCATCAAATTAAAAATTACTTTTAAATTAAAATTGTACATGCATCAAGTTATTTTTAAAAAATGGTTTTATGAGCTTTAAAAATCATTGCCATCTGTTTTTATTTAAATGTTAGCGGTAGAGATGGGGTTATTACCAAATTTCTCACATTATTCGCCCCACATAATAAGCTGCCCCATTCTATAAGCCACAGCGATACTAAATTTACTGATTTTGAAATAAATTAACCTAACTTGACCGCTCGAGACCTTTGCAGCTCTATACTGGTAGTGACATTATACTGTAGTCGAAGAACAAATGTCATGGATTTTATGGGGAGCAATGCATTATGGACTGTGTAGTGTTTGGAGCGAAGAAATGGTGGGTAATTGCGGGTGGGAAAAGCATTGTTTTTAGCGGAGAGACCGCTGTTGCTGTAAGTGAGAGACCACAGGTTATACTTCTATTATACTTTTAGCGAATGTGTATTCATGTTTTTATATAGGCTGCCCCATCATTGGGGAAATACGGTATTTATACAGGAGCCCATAAGTGTTATATATTATGTATATAATTTTAAGAGATAAGCCATAACCAAATGGGTAATAATTAATTATTAAAGCCTGCATTTCACTTGCAAAAAATATAACACCACCTGTCATAATACCATGCAACCATATTAAATTCACTTTGAAGTCAGTATGGAGCATGGGGTACAGAAAGGCCAAGAGCAAATGCTTGCCTGTTCATCAAAGTTCTGTTGAAGGATGTTGTTGACTTCTTGCTGCTGCTTTGGTTCCAGCTTCTTAATAAAGAAAAGCACTTCCCACCACTCAGCACGGGTAAGGATGCCATCATCATCATGAAGGCCATCTATTAAATAAGGCAATGAGTATAATCCACCAGGAGGCTTAGAGAAGAACGTCTGATTCACTGAAACAAGAAAATAAATAGAGCAAATTTTAAAAATCTTTGACACAGAGAACTCTATTGCATTTTTTTCGGGAAAAAGCTGATCGAGGTAAATTGGTGAAAGGGGCTGGTAAACTATTCAAATGTTTTTCTTTGTACTTATCAATTAAATAAAGGTGCACATTAATTAACGTATCACTGACCTTATTGCATTTTCAACTTTTCAGGAATCAAGGTTAATATTTGTTTAGTCTTTAATAAAAGCTCTGATGACTCAAAATGAACTTAATCTACAAATATAATTACTACTGACAAAAAACAACAACAAAACAACAAAAAAAACAGATCTAACCAGCAGTGAGTTTGAGTGTCTCTGTGAGAGAAGTCGCCTTTTCTTGAGTCTCTTTCTCAGCCTGCCCACTGCTTCCACAGCCCAGAATCTCAATCATGTGCCAGTGCACCCAGTAGGTCCTGGAGATTGAGTTCCAATACACCTAAATCACACATGTAAACAGACACAATCATTCACCTGACAATCTTTGCAGAGCCTTATAGAAGACTGAACACGAAACCATACGATCAGTGCCTACCTGAACAGGCGGTGAGCCGTCATTGCTATAACGAAACTCTCCCTCATCGCCTGCGCTAACCTCCTCATAGTCCTCCAGCATGCGCACCTGCATTCCACTTTTCAGGTTGTCCTGCACATACTCCACATAAGCAAACCGTGTGGCAAAGTCAGTGTGAGTCTTGAAGCTATTTCCTGTCTTCTTCTTTGGTGGAGTGGCTGCTGATGCTGATGCTGCTGCTGCTGCTGCAGCTGCTACTACTGTCGCAGAGGATGCCACAACAGAGGGGGAGGCAGAGAATCGAGGCTGAAAGATAGAGCGAATAGTACGTCTGTTTGCCTCTTCATCCACATCATCTACACCCTCTCCTGCTGTAGGCAAGGGCAGGGGAGGCTGTCGATTGCGATCCCAGCCCATCACACGCACAAGCTCAGAGATTAGGTTAGCCATTGCCATGGTGTACTCAAACTCACGATGCACTCGAGACTGCTCTGACTGATGACCTGTTGTGGACGAGGAGGAAGAAGGCCCAGGGTCCTGCCGATCAGAGCTGGACTCCACCACGGGTGTGTTGAGCTTGTCCATCAGTGAGGTCACGCACAAGTAGCGCTTCACCAGAGAGAAAAGCAGCTTGCCCGGGATCTACATCATAGAATGACAGCAGAGTTAAAAGTCTGTTCTTTCTATGCAAATTAGAAAATTAAGATTTTTGATGACAGAGCAAGGCACTTGATGTCTAAAAACACATTTCACTGGTAATAAATTGAGAATATGCCAAACATATAACACTTAAATCTGAAACTAACAATTCAGAAGTCACCAGCTCAGTCAGGGTCTAGCACTAGTATCTGACATGAAACTATGCCAGTGTCAACATTGGTGTTTTACTGGCATTTCAAAACATGCCTCTTATTGTGACTGTCAATGTTCTAGGTCTGCATTCAGAAGAAAAAAACAAATTTACCATAATTTGTTTCTAACAGTTGTTTCCAATTTACAATAAAAAAACACAAATAACAGCGACAATTTAAATCACCATAACCACCACTTTATATTTACCTGTGGGAGATGGATACCCTCGAAAGAAATGCCATGCTCCTCTGAAGAAGTGGTCTCTGCAAACAGCTCCAGTAATGTGTAGCGGTTGTCAAAGTCCATGTGCTGCTCAATGCCATCCTGCTGACTGAGAGACAGCAGCACATAGGCACGACTTCCTGAAAAAAACAATGAAACAAACCAAAAAAATAATGAAATCAAGAGATAAAGTCTTATTGCTTAGTGTACTTTATCAATTTTGACTGGAATAAATAGCAAATATTTGTATTTCTTTTAACTTTAATTCCACACATATATTGCATTGTTTGCAGCACATAGACTTCTTGGAAGAACAGTCCTGGAAGAACATAACAGAAATTATAAATACATACAGCAATGCTGTCTTCTTCTTTGGGCTATTTTTTGTGCTGGAAGTTACAGCAGTATTGTGCTTGTAAATTTTTTATTTTTATTTTTTTTTTTTACAGTTTGTGCATCTATTCCTTGAAGGAATGTTTGAAATCCCATTTTCAGCTAGAAAATTATTTCTTTATTCCACTACAGAGCACAAAACAGTTCTAGCATAGACAATCATTTCCTAATCTGAAAAAAAGGAAGTGACAAAATGCATGGAAATGAAAGTGAATAAAGCATTGAGGTAGGATTCATAGCCAGACATCAATATCCTGTTTTTTCTCCACGTAATATCTGCCAACATCAACATACTGAAACAAAAACTGTATATAACATATTTCTGCAAGTTTAAAAACTAGCAAAATGAGAACAATAAAAGCATTTTCGTTTATTATGTATCCCATTATTTTTTACCATAAAAAATTCATTTACACTCATCTCATTTATTAAAAAATGATTATCTAAAAGTACCAACATTTCATTATTGAACTGAAAACATTTACATAAATAAAAATATTCTTTCTTTGATCTTTAATCTTAAAGGCATGTGCTTTACCTAAATTCTTAATGGTTTTAAACATTTCGTTAGAGCTATGCCACAGAACGGTTCCCAACTTTTCACAACCAGAGGCCCACACTAATGACCACATGAGTTTCTGCAGGCTACAAGCATACAGTTGAAAGCAAAAGTTTATATACAACTTTTTTTTTTTTCTTACAGCCTAAAATTAGATCAGAAAAATTTCTGTTAAAGGTGAGTTAGGATTACCAAAATCATAATGTATTTGCTTAATGTCAGAATAATTAGTTATCTAAAGTCAGATGTTTAAAAAAATACTTTTGTTATGCTAAAATATGAAAAATGCAATAGCATGCTTGCCATTGCAAGTACTGTAAAACAAACTTTTAACTATGAATATATAGCTAATTTATTCATTTGTTCTTTGAGGGATATGGAAAATTGTATATTTTGGGATTTAAGCACTATTAAATGTTTTTGTAATTTGCTGAGATCTTAAATAAGTCTTAAAGATGAAAATATGTTGCTAAACAAATACACTGTTCATCGAAAAAGAGTCACACACTAATATTTCTTTAGACTGCCTTTAGCTTTGATTACAGCATACATTTGCTGTGACATCATTTCAATACGCTTCTGTAATGTCACAACATTTATTTCTGTTTGTTGTTTGCTGCATACATTTTTTGCCAAGATCTTTTAGAGATGATGGGAGAGTCGGACCACTGCACAAATTCTTCTTCAGCATATCTCAAAGATTCTCAAAGCGGTTAATGTATTGGATCTGTGGTGGCAAACCATGTGTGAAAATGATGCCTCATGCTCCTGGAACCATTCTTTCACAATTTGAGCTCATTGAATCCTGGCATTGCCATATTGGAATACAAATGTGCCATTGAGGAAGAAGAAATTCACTGATGGAATAACTAGGTCATTCAGTATATTCATGTAGTCAGCTGACCTTATTTTTTGGGCACATAATGTTGCTGAACCCTGACCTAACCAACTGCAGCAACCCCACATCATAGTACTGCTCCCACAGTGTTGTATGGTAAGCACTATGCATGATGGGCGCATCACTTCATGCGCCTCTCTTCTTACCCTGATGTGCCAATCACATTGTAACAGGGTAAATCTAGAGATTCTTTTCTGACTCCATTTCTTCCCTGAAGATAAGTTTTCCCCCCTGTCCTTCCCAATCTTAATAATGCATTGGACAGTTCTTCACCCAAACATAGTAGTTCAGCAATCTCCTAATGAAAATCTACTCACTGAAGCAGTTAAAGTTAAATAACTTGTTGCCAGCTGAAACAATCATCCATGCAGTAATTATCCAATGGAACACTCTTACGTATTTGGTGGTGACTTTTTTTGTACAGGCAGTGTATTATAAGAGATTTACCCTAAATCTTGAGATTCTTTCTTCATCACCCAGCTATCTAGGAGGCTTGGGTGGATCAACCAACTAGATGCTGGACTGATATTAGCCATTTAGTCTATATCTGTACCTGTGTTGAAAAACACCACAGAGCTATTTCCATAATGAAAAGCCTACCCGCTGTCTCAGTTCCACTGCAGAAATTGTCAGAATAATCAACCTTATAGAGGTGGTAAGGTGAGCCTATAAAAGTGTAATGCATTCACTACATTTTAACTGAATTTTAGTGAAATTTGAAGACAGCTTTAATAGCATAATGCAACAGCAATGGCTGCAACGCTTCCAAACTACTTATCTTATTGTACTTTAGAGTGCTTCTGCTACTCATCCCTCCCAGGTTACGTGTAATGTCACCGAATAACAATGAGAGGTTTCTTACTGCTAATTTGAATTACTTTATTGGGGGGGGGGTAAATTAAACTTTGCAAGGTTTGAGTATTATTAAACAACAAAATTGTTTTAATAAAGCTATGTTGGTTTTTGTAAAATAAAAAAAAATTAGAGGTTCTTTTGAGAACCTAAGAAACCAAGATCAGTCAATCTCCAATTGTGACTGACAATGGAGCAGAAGCACAGAAATAA
>JBBIGC010000145.1:7510033-7530126 GCA_037576955.1 Lepidarchus adonis
ACTCTAATGTTTATCAGTACATTGCAGAAAATAATGAACTTTATCACAATATGCAAATTTTTTGAGAAGGACCTGTATATATATATATATATTAGTCTGACAAGAATTTCATTACAGATCAACATTTACACAATTCTGGCATGAACAAAATTAAAGCAAAGCATATTAGAGCTAAAATGCAGTTAACATGTCAGAATTCAGGGTTCAGAAATTCTTTAACCAATAGTAAGTGATAAAAAAACAACAACTCCAGCACGTGCACACACACACACGCACACACACACAACAGCATGCAATAAATAATAATTTTAGGTATACTTAAGTCAATGAGTATTACTAAAACTATTATAATAATACTATTTAGTGAAATTTAAAAAGAGTTTTAATCAGCCGATTAACAGCATGCTGTTAATTGCAGATTTATCTGGTTATGTCTACAATTTGCTTCACTTTTTACAGAAACGTGCAAAGATTGACACTTGTTTCTAAGAAAAAAGTTTGGCATCTTTAAGTTGTCTGTCTATCTAGTAAATCTAAGCAGAAAAAAGACACACAATAACGTACCAACTAGGCCAAACTCAGAACCACATGAAAATGAAAACTTGTCACATAGTTTAGCCTTGTCATACCCCACCTTCACTGTATGGTGACTCACTGAGCAATGAGTCATAGTACAGAAGCAATGAGAATATTGCAATTGAGGGATCTTGAGCCCTGCTTTGAATAAAGCAATAGATTTCTAGTCATCACAGAGCAATGATGACAATACAACTCTGTAAGTGGTTACAACTTGAGCAGCACATGAACATGACTGTGTAACTCACACTACTTAAAAGGTTTATAACACCAAAGAAATGTGAAAACAAACTTGACTTTAATTTGTTCATTTACTTTTACACAAAATTTGGTTATCATACACTGAAGTATTATGTCATTCTGTAGTCTGCGATCAAGGAGGACCTCTGGCTCTAGGACATTTAGGTTTACAGGAAGAAGAAAAAAGGATGTGCCCCTTATAGAACCTGGTGGTAAAATCCTTAACAAGTCACTTTGAATGATGAGTTCAGTAAATAGCTAACATACACACATTGCCACATTCATGCAACAAGGAAGACAACTTGAAAGCCAATTGAAAAAGTCATGCAAAATAAAGGTGATCAATCTAAACACTACTTCAACACTATGACAGAACAGCACAAACCACTTAATCAGAAGCTTAACACTGCCAAAATGACTTCTGTGATGTATATAAAATGTAACTGACTAAAACAATATTCATATTTCCACTATTTATCTATTTGAATCCATTAAAAATGACAGTGATCTTTGGTGATATACAAAGGAAAAAACATTCAAGTTTTAGAACTCACTTAAGCACAGAAAAATAAAAAAATTACAATGTATTTATTCCCATAGACAAAAACTAACAAGAAACAATAATTATGAAAAAAAAGTGAAAGTGTTTTTCTGTCATTGTGAACACACCACTGCACCACAATGAAATTTGTCCCAAATTGTCCCTGCATTTAACCCATCACACGTGCACACGTGGAGCAGCGGGCAGCTATCAACAGCACCTGGGGAGCAGAGAATTGGGGACGGTACCTTGCTCAGTGGTGCCTGGGCTGGGACTTGAACCTGCGACCTTTGGATCTCAGGGCAAAGTCCTAACCACTAAGCCACTGCCCCAGAATGCAATACACTGCCCCTATGCAATTGCTATACAGTATTTTGTGATAATATATGTA
This sequence comes from Lepidarchus adonis, assembly GCA_037576955.1. Taxonomy (NCBI): domain Eukaryota; kingdom Metazoa; phylum Chordata; class Actinopteri; order Characiformes; family Lepidarchidae; genus Lepidarchus; species Lepidarchus adonis. Next base: position 7,511,782 of record JBBIGC010000145.1, read on the forward strand.
TATGATCACAGTCTGTCCCTAGACCTTTACAAATCCAAAGCCTGTCAGATATTCTTCAATACATAGAACAGTATGACACAACCAAGGAAACCAAGTACTTAAGCACAAAATTTATAACAACATACCTGCATCATGAGAGGCCAGAGCACGCAACATTTTTCCTGCACTGCGACGGGTCTGCCTTTCCTTGTTGCACAGTAGTTCCATGAGAAGGTCTAGTGCACCAGTCTCCTTGAAGACTCCAACAAGTGAGCCAATGCTGGCATAGGCACTGAGCACATGAATAGTATGTGTGAGGCTAATGGCAAAATCACTGTTTTTGGCCATTTGCTTCCTCGCACGCTCAACAAGGTTCTTAACATCTTCTTTCATGTCGGAGAGCTCTACCTCATCAAAGGTGACGTCAGCAGAGAACTGGCCACTAGGGCGCACCTTCTCTTCCAGCAAAGGACGCTTGCCCAGCAGCGTGGGGCAGTTGGCATAAACATCCTCAGTTGACATCCACATCAAGATATTTTCAGTCTTGTTCTCGCCAGAAGAGGAGCCACTGGAGCCCCCGACGCCAGAGCTACCGCTACCTCCTCCGCCTGCCTCACTACTGTTGCTGCCAGAGCTGGTGCCATCATCCACTGCTACTAAGCTCCAGCGAATCAGGTACTCGGTCTGGCCATCATGGGTGCGTCTCTGACGAATGAGCTCTTCTGGATAGGCTTGCTGTTTCGGCCCCAACTGAACCAGCAGGTTCCCATTACGCCGCTCGCCCACCATGATAGCTAAAGATGGAAAATGAAGTTAAAGCTTAGTACATACTGTAGATGGTTATGATTTTGATCATTGAAATAAAAATCCACAAGTTCGTTGGCCTTGCACAATGACACAACGTGCTAAGTTAAATTAGCACAAGCAGTGTGATATACCTTTCCAGGTTACAGGTCGTTATCTTTATCTTTATAAACAGAAAAGCTATGCAAATTAAGGAAATGGGATTTCATGAAAAGAACACTGTGCATCAAGAGTAGACAGTTCTACCATAAAAAGCCAAATAAAACCTTTAATTGGGTAGTCAGGGCTAAAAAATGTGGGGAAATCCCCAATGACACTTATTTCTTAACTCAAGTAACGTTAAACAAACTAAACATTACTTCAACTCCATGACGGAACAGAATAAGTAACTCAAACAGAAGCTTCCCACTTCCAAAACTACTTGAAAGTGAAAGTGTTTTTGGCAGGTTAGTTTAACTATTGTGATGTATATTAAATGTAACTGACTGAAACTATATTCATATTTCCACTACTTAATGATTTGAAACGATTCAGAAATGACATTGATATTTGGTGATATACACAGGAGAAATCATTGAGGTTTTAGAACTCACTTAAGCACAGAGAAATGACCAAAAATAATTTTCCCATAGAAAAACAAATCAGAAACACTAATACAGCTAAACATTAAGCCTGTACCGCCATGCTAACAGCAAAACCAGAAGTTTTGCTGGTGAAGTTAAGACAACAGTGAATGAACTGCAGTCAGACACCGCAGAAACTCAAAAGCCCTCGGTCGTACATGGTTGAGTGAAACATAGTCATGACCACAACTGCTCCTCCACCCACTTCAGATTCGTTTCAAGTGTCATTAGGTGTCGAGGCTCCCTCGATCGGCTGAACATAGGTTAAGACGCTTTCGCTGCGATTACTATCTACCGCCATTACAGGAGGAAAAAACGAGAACGTGTTAGAAATTAGAATTAGTCGTTGCTGATGCTGACTCACTTCTGGTGGGATTTATGAGCCACTCCCTTTCTATGCTGACTGCTTGGGGTGCTCAGCCTTTGGTGTTTCACTAAACTCTATAATCGGGGCTGTTTGACGTACTGCAACGTGCCGCGCGTTTGATGGGACGCGCAAATGCAAGGCGAAGTGGCAACTATCAATGCAGTAACTAAAACAGTGCCTTTCCTTGGCTCCAATTCGCCCCGACGCCTAGTTCAAGCTGCTGACTGGCTCTCCCAGTCCGGCCCTGTCACTGTTGCTCATCCCCGAGCGCGGCCTGGCCAACAAACTTGCACCCAATCAAAGAACACGTTTTCTTTTACCGCCAGTGTTGCAAGGTTTCCCCTCCTTCGCGGCTTTCTCCCTCTGTCGTTGGGGTTTCCTTCTACGCGGTAAAGTGTCGTTGCCCAGCCTGAACTCGTTTCTTTTTCCTCAACTTGGCCGTTTCTTTTCCATCCACAATATTTTCGGCTACGCTTCGGTGTCGAGACTTATGGGTCTGACTTCCGGTCTGTGAGCGGAAGCTGTGACTATGTTGTAACCATCGAAATCTAGGAGCGAGAAAAAGAAGTCCTCTGTGAGTCCTCAGCCTGCTTCCAGTGGTGGAGCGAGGAGTCGCAGAATCATCACAAACGAGCTTCATCGGCTAAATATTTGGACATAAACGGAGTTTGCTTCACTTGATGCCAGTTATTTTTGCCGTGACTTACACTGCTGTAGTCATGCATTTCCAAGGAGCTATTTCAAGATTCAAGAGCAGTTTATTGTCAATACAACAATATAGAATGTACACAGTGTATTAAAGTTCCATTTTATACAAACTCCGACAAGTAAAAGTTTTTTTAAAATCATAATTTAATTATAAAATGTCATAATTCATCTTTAATTTTTCATGTAAAAAAGAAGGAAAACAGTGGTTTTAAAAAAGGAATTTTTTTTTTTAAAGGAATATTTCTATACAGTCAGTATTGGTTATCTATATCTTCTTTTGAAGGTGTAGTCTGTGATTGCAATGTATTATGGGTAGCAGAAGCAGTTATTTGTCAGTTGGAGATTAAACGTTTTGCAAGAAACCTGCCTTTCTATGTTTAACTGTGAAGTCTTATTCGAAGGCAATGACTGTAAGGTTGACAAATGTTCCTGGTTAACTTTAAATGTTTTATAAGGTCTGATTTAGAAACCGCTTTGTGAGTATGTTGATACCAGGAATTAGTATTATCCTAACATTTGATTCAGCTTGGAATACTGTATATGAGCATAATAGCGATATTAGCGATCTAGTTAGCATGTGAAAAGATTGTGAAAATTATTGTTTATCATTAATAACAGCTAAAGTTAACGGTTTTGAAAGTTTTCTGGCACTAGTTGTATTTTTATTGCATTTATTTTACATAGCAAGGAGTATATTTTATTCTTAGTTTCACTTGACCTTTTCAAGTCTCAATTGTAAAGAATTATAAGCTTTCAATAAGACTATTAAAGGAGCAATACGCTCAGCTTCCTGGCTTATGAAAACCTAGTTTGCTTGCTGTTGATCTGCATTAATGTACACAGCAGAGGTGGGAATCGCAAGGTATATCACGATACGATTCGCGATACATGGCCCACGATAACAATAATATCGTGATACAGTGATAATTTATATCGCATGACCATGATATTGCGATACATCACAGAAACACAGGGGCGGTATTAATTTACATAAGTAACAGCAATGCTATTCTTACCTTTCCTGTATTTTCTTTGCCATTGTGGTCGGAAGCGTAGGAAATCACTAGTTTGGCTTCGGATTGAATGCAGTGACTTGCTAACCTTGACTGGAATGCATTCTTCAGAAACCAGCCAGTGCAAAGACTCACTCAAAAACGTGATGCCGTTTGTGACCCGTGGTAATTATTATTTTACTCCGTACAGAGAACAGTTTCTGTTTCCCTCTAGCATTGTGCTGCCAACAGAAATGACTACTTGGAACTCTTTCCAACTTTTTTATGCCATATTCCCACCAGTTTTGCTGCACCAGACACTACATCGTCCACAATGCTTTGCTCCCATAAAACGAATCAAGAGTCATTGTGTCTCCACCAATCACATCGATAATGTGCGTTTGGAATGCGGGTCCCCCGGTAGTTTCTAATTTAACTCTCTCTATGCCGAAACAAATTACGGAGCTATACGTTTTTGTTTCATCAAAATTATTATTAAGGACAGTTCAGTAAGCACTAGATATTGGTTGTGATGAGCATTTTTGCACACTTGCATTATTGGATCTTTTCCCTCTTTTTAAAAGAAGATCTACAGCGACGTGTGTTTTACTGACACGTTTATTACATCGACCGGGTTGAAGGCTTCATGCGGGAAAGAGACGAGCAGAGACACGACCATCATAAAGTAATCAATGATCTGTTCTAACAATGTTCTAAAAGCAAAGCAAAGTGAACTCGACTTTAGATTTAAATGTGATTGGGCGTCTTTCAGCCTAGTATTGAATGTGTCTCTCTATTGATGAGTTTCCCCATGTCCTGCAGTGCCACCTACATGAAGTAGCAAAGCAGGTGATTCAAATTGGTGGCAAATGTTTGTTAATTAAATGATCGATTTTGCTGTCGGCTTATTGATTATCGTATCATGTGAGCAAGGATGACGATATATCACCATATCAATATTTTGGCACATCCCTAGTACACAGTGTATCCAACACATAGTGATAACAGAATTTGATGTGTTTAGAAAGAATAATATTAATAAAGAAGATATAGAAAATGAGTAAAATATAGAACATAGAAATGATCTTTAAATACAAGTGTAAAATTACCCAAAATAAACAATGTAGATGTATGAATCTATAAAAACAATACCTATACATCTATAAAGAAATCTCAAGAGACAACAAGGGGCATAAGACCTTTTAAAGTAACATGTGCATTGTGCAAATAAAATGATTTTTTTAGGATATTTCAACAAGACAGACAGAGGCAAATTGGACATATTTCCTCCAATTGTAATGTAATTAAGACATGTACCAGGAATGGTGGTCTGGAAAACTTTCAGTTCAAGTCTGCTAGAAAGCCAACTTTAATCCCTCCTTTAACTGAAAAGACCTTCAAGAAGACTTAGTAGACTGTGTTGGTGATTGTGCACTGTTCCGTTGTGCAGTGACACACGCACAAATATGACCTTCATGCAAGAGTCATCTGAAGAAAACATTTCCTCACACACAATTCAGCATCAGAAATCTGCACCATCTCCATCTGGACAAGCATAATACATTCTAGAAAGAAAGTCCTGTGGCCCAATTAAATTAAAACTATGAAATGTGACCTCTGCATTTAACCCATCACACATGCACAAGTGGAGAAATGGGCAGCTATCAACAACGCCTGGGGAGCAGTGAAATGGGAACAGTACCTTGCTCAAGGCTACCTCATCTGAAACGTGAACCTGCAACCCTGGGATCCCAGGGGCAAAGTCCTAAACACTAGGCCCCCAATGCCAACTTAAATGAAAGCTATTTGCTGCCTAGAATGAGCAGAAGAATGGAGAAAAAAGCACACAGAGTTTCATGAGTCTCTAACCATTAACACAGAGGTTTCTCAATTAGTCTTTGAACTTGTGCTGCAGCCAATGCCCCAAAGGAACATTTCACTGATAGTGAGAAGAATGGTTTCAATTAAACATCTGGAAGTTCTGGAAGCAAAAGTATAAAAATACGACTTCTACAACAGGATAATGAACCCATGCACACCTCAAAAATTCCACTTTTCCACTGGAACCATGAACTGAGCTGTTCATTGGCTGCACCACAGATTTTATTAGCCACTTAACACCCTGAGGCCAACCAACACCTGAGGCGAATGGGAAGTTTGAAAGTTAACCAGTGGATCTTTACAGATGATGAATGTCATTTTTTGACTGGGATGCCTGAAATTTTCCATGCCACTGAAAATATAATATATATAAAATGAAAAACAATATGATAACCATATGTTATTTAATCACTTTAGCTTGGAGCATAAAGGAAAAGTAGCTAAAATTTCTGAACTAAAACATCTGATTCTCATAACATTTTAGCAAATTATTAGGTAGCACATAAACCTTCATGCAAATATATGAAATACAATGACATTTCTGTTTCTTGAAGTCTGTATAAGCTGAAATCTTCCTTTTTGGATTTTTTCCCTCTTTTTGAAAGAAGCCTCCAACAACATGTGTTTTACTGACGCATGTTTATCACATCGACCAGGTTGAAGGCTTCATGCGGGAAAGAGATGCGCAGAGATACGACCATCATTAAATAATCCATGGTCTGTTCCATTGATGTTTTTAAAGCGAAGCAAAGTGATCCCAGACTTTAGATTTAAATACGTCTTTTTAGCTTAGCGCTCTGTATGTATCGCTGTTGATGTGTTTCCCAATGTCCTGCAGCGCCACCCAGAGGAGACATGAAGTAGTGACACTGGTGATTCAAATTGGCGGCAAATGTTTGTTAATTTAAATATCAATGTTGTATCGATTATCGTATCGTGTGGGCAAGGATTACGATACTGTATGATATCATATGGCACACTCCTAATACACAAGTTCTTCATGCAACTATGGGGCACTCTGATTTTTGATGTTTGGTTCTACCAAACTTCCATGTTCTTCCAACCTAAAGGCAAGAATTACAATCTCTAAAGCCAGTAGTCAGAACTGCCAAGAAATTGACCAACAAAGCAAAGTCAGAGCTGCAATACTGCTTTAACTCGATGGATTGGAAAATTTTCCAAGCTGGAACTGACAACTTGCACATTGAACAACCATAAGCCATGGTTTACTGCCAGACTGACACAGCTTTGTTAAGCAGAAACAATATATTGTTGAAACAGGCCAGAAACACACTGGCTAAGAAGATCAGAGTTGCTGCACGACACTACTCCAATGAGCTGCAATGCAACAATTCAACAAATGACCCTGTTTCACTGTGAAGAGGCTTGAGGTAAATCACTGACATGTAAAGCTGGGGGAAATCACTTCTGGAGTGCAGACAGTCATCACTTGTGCCCCCCCAAGGGTGTGTCATCTCACCATGGTTCTTTTTCCCTCTGTATCAATCATCAAACCTTCAAGGAACTCGCTGTTCTGAAGTTTGCTGATGACACTATGCTCATCTGACTCATCTGAGATCATCTTGAGCATTTGAAGGGGAGATTGAATGTTACTCTGGTGCTGCCAGAACAATGTGGACCTGAAAAGTCTCAAAAACTGGAGATGACTATGGATTTTAAAAGGGAGAAGCCAAATTTGTACTGCTTCCCCCTCACAATATAAAACAGCCCTGTGGTGACTGTGGAGTTTCTGGGAGCTACCATTTCCCAAGTCCTGAAGTGGGAGGACAACATCTACTCCATCCTCAGAAAGATCCAGCAGAGGATTTACTTACTCCTGCAATTGAGACAGTTCAGTCGGCCTCAGGGGGTTCTGTGTCAGTTTTATACTGCAGTCATTGAATCTGCATTCATTCTACCATCACCCACCTTACAAGAACTGTACTCTTCTAGAACCAGAAAATGAGCAGGTCATCATTACAGATACCTCACACCCTAGTCAAAACCCTTTTCCACTCCTCCCATTCAGCAGGCAATACTGAACACCAGGATGGACAGACACGAGACACAAGCAGTTTCCTCCCCCAGGCCACACCCCTCATAAACTATTGAATAATTCTAATCACTTTCAGTGAATCTCCACCTTACTACATTTTTTTGCGAATTATGCATGAATCAGTTGGTGCAGACATGTTTATAATTGTGGTACAAGTGGCACAGGTTCACCTTTGGGGCTATGTTTTGCTTGGAACCCTATAGTCTCAGCATGTGTATATATTTACTGTTTTTATTTTAGGAAAGTACAATATTCTTTAAATTAATTATACAACAGTTCTTCCAAATTGCTCTTTTAAATTTAAGGCACAGTTATCCTTTTTCATCCATGTGTAAGAGACTTGCAGTGTAATTCTGTAAAGCACAGAGTGCACCAACTGAATAACAGGCATTGATGTTGAATAAAATTAAAAAACATTAAATTAAAAGGTCAATATTATAGAAGGAACTATTGGAAACAGATGTGGCACTTACTCCTGCTGTTACAAAGCAAAGAAATATTTGAACCTGACACACTATAGTAATAGATTGCCAAAAACATTGTTGATCATGAAGTTTTGATTTAAAGCTTCTTATAACTTATAGTCTGCTGTCTTGATACAGAAAAAAATACTGCAGAATCACAGTTTTTTAACACAATTGTCACGCACAAATCAAGTTAATCACTTCTTCCCAAAGAATTATATGTAAAAGGCACTCCAGGCTCAGAAGAAGAAAAGACCAAGATTTGAGAAGAAATTCACAAAATATACAAGCCTGTTGTGGGCCATTGTTGCCTCAAAACAAACAAACAAACACTAGTAAATAAATGAAATATAAATATATAGTATGTAGTATGTGTGTGTGTTTGCTTGTGTGTGTATATGTAATATATTGATATGTAATATACTTTTATTTGTAATTTACCAGGACACGGACACAGGGTTCAGTTTAGATAAACTGAAGGTAACAAGGGGCACCTGTTGGGCATGATCAGGACAAAAAAACATGTGACGGGAAACAAGAACACCAAACCAAAATAAAAGCATCTGTTAAAACAAGGAATACAGGGAACATGTGACAGGCTTCCCCTGCAGCTCCTGGATCCTAAGACATAAGCTCATGTTCCAACCTCATCTGTCGAGTAAAGCCAAGAAAGTTGACAAAAATGAAGCTGCACATTATACAATGAATCACTTAAATTGAAGTCAATCTTAATATTAGCTTGGCATATCCTTTCTGTGCATGAGGCCCATTTGGTGCACAGTGCTGGCTGAAACTGGGCTGCATATTGATTAGATTCTCTCCCAGTTTAGGTACAAGATTGTGCAAGACACTGTCTCATGCATCTCACACAGTTCCAACATGCATACTGGACATGAGTCAGATCACTGGTTCTTCTTTACAAATGAGTAATACCATGAGTACAATGTGTACAGAAGCTGAGGCAAGAATAGAGTAAGAAGAGTTACACAAGACGTGTTGGGGCTACACAAGAAGAGGCTGGTGTGTGGGAAAAACAATTAGGGTTTAATTGAAAATAGGAAAGACTCCTGAGCCTAGAGAAATCATAAATAAGGGAGAAGATAAAAGATGGAACAGACAGGTTTGGGATATTGCTATGGTGATTATGAACTTGTCTCTGCCTGACTTGAGCTAACAAAAAAAGAATCTTCTGGAGGCCATGTTTACTACTACTAAACGATATGCCTTTCATATATGCCGGTATGGCAGTAACATGGTTACTTCATTTTCTTCTAGTTCACTGAAATATGAGTCATAATTTGAGATTTACAAAAACGTTTATAACCATGAAATCAATACTTCTAATCTAATACTAATATAGTTTATAAACATTAGGTGGAGCCGATCAAAATGACTACCTGCATACAGTTGTGTTTTCCATTCTAGACTGAAGATGAAATAATGCTTAAAGAATAAAAGGTTTTCTGCAAATTAATAACAAATGAAAAGACAAAGGCGATTAGATTGTAATGTCACTCCTTCTGTTAGAAATGGAATATAGTTTCTGCAATACTTCATTCACCACAGACGAGCAGGAGACAAGTTTTGTCATTGTCCACCTATTTCTGATGCAGGTGATCATCCAAAACATGTTTGGAGTAACAATGCTTCTTTAGTTTGGAGTAACAAGGGTAACGTTGTTTTACACAGCCCCAAGACTTCTTGTGTAGATTAGCTTTTTGGCTGAACTACTTTCTTAAGCAAAGGACGGTGGAGAACAGATAATATACAATGGGGATTGGATAAGAATTAAACCAGGATTGCATTTGAGTAGTCAATTGTAGCTCATTTTTCTGCTCGCATAAAATTGCATGTATAAAACGAATGGAGCAGTATGTTTAGTTTATGTGGATGTTTGGGTTTACAGGATCCAGACTGCTGATTTAAGTTGAAAGGGGTGTTTAAATCATGTGTGCATCATTACAGTATTTGATCTGTATATGGCATAAAAAATCCTGACGCAGACATTTTCATGACGAGGTTGGAGCTGAGGACTTGCGACCTGAGAGTCCCTGGTTCAACAACTGGGATCGGGAGGAAAGTCTGGGAGCAGTGAGTGAGTAAACAGCACTTTCCTCCTCCCACATTGCACTTTGTCAGGGCACTTAAGCCCATAGCTGCCCCCAGGCACAGATGGGTGCAGCACACTGTATGCAAATCCACTGCTCACTGTTCCCAGTGTGTGCAAGCCACATAGTTTGAAAAAAAGAACGAAAAATAAATGTTAGTACGACATTTCAAAATTATGTGGACATGGCTTTTGTTAGAGTTTAGTGACCTTTAAAGTAGTATAATGGACAACTTGTACTGCATGTTTGGAAGGGCACATTAATGTATAATTTAGACTCTGTTGGTCTAAAATACTTCACAATCACTCCATTTGGACAGCAGGTGTCCTTTTTAGGGAGTCACTCTGAGGCGGGATGTCAGACTCCGGTCCTGGAGGGCTGGTGTCCTGCACAGTTTGGTGATTTTCTTGCTCAAACACACCTGGTTCAACTAATTCAAAATTGAGAATTTCTTGTTTTTTTGCAGGCAGCCATAGTCGTGAAAAGTGGGTTTGTAACCAAAAGGTCATAGGTTCAATTCCCAGATGTGCCCTTGAGCAAGACACCTAACTGCCAATTGCTCACCATCTGGCTGTAATTATAATTGTAACTGTTTAGTGAATGTGCATAGCTCTCTCTTTCTCTGTAGTTGTGTTTGTTTGGTTGCTTTTTCTGGTTCAGCATTCTGATAAATGGCCAATGGCTCCATTAGGATCCTAAATCATCCCACAGAATCATCTCATGTCAGATGAGTCCACTTTTTAGGCCATGAATTGGTACATCTTAAAGGCCGGTCATCCCACTCAGAAGGAGGACCAGCTCTTGAATCTCGTAAAGGAGATTTTCTCGTCAACTTTGGGCTCCGGGTTTAGAACAGGATGTTGAAGCCTATAAGAGAGACACTGCTTTTCCTACTTTTTGCCACTGGGTGGCAGTATCACACCACACGCAAAGTGGGCTTCACCAAAGCAGCGAAAGTTTGGGCGAAAACCGTGGATGAGGCAATGTCATTGACTGGTCAGATTTCAAAGGCTACACATGGGAAGAGGCTGGACTGAAGTAAACAGTCCGAGCTTTAGTAGGCTACCATACCCGTTCAGAGGTATTAGGGTACAGTGGGCGCGCGCTCGTATCCAGTAAACGTGCGGGAAGCGCGCTAAGGACGTCCCGACGCCAATCTGCGCTTTAGGACCAAGAGGAGGGCGAGCACACTCCGCTATAAAGACGACCGCCCAGTTCGGGTCACACAGCGCGTTGGAAACGTCCTGAAAATGCAGGAGTCGCGCGCGTGAAACCGCAGTGTGCACGAAGCCGGAGTCAACATGCGCGTAAGGCGCGTCGCGGCTGCACCTCCGGAGCCAATCAACGCCTCTCCTCGGCCTCTCTGAGACGCTTTGGACATTTTGCATGTTTGTTATTTTTTCCCGGTAAAATCTACATTGCGACGACTAGAAGGCGCATAAAAACACTACTGCTTTGAACGTGAGATCTGCTGCGGCTCGTTGACTTCATGCGTCCAGCTCGAAAGGTAAGCGGCGGTCTTACCAGTCAGATCACGAACTTGGACAGCAAATGCTGCAAATGAGCGATTGCACCAAGATGACATCGATGCATCTCAGCCTCCCGCAGCCTGTCAGCTTGGGCTGAGTCGTTTGCACCGACAATGGGAATAGAAATCACCACCTTTAGTGTCTTTCCAGCTTTTTGTTGCTGTTGTTTTAACTGATGGCATCGCCTGTATTGTCCTGGCGCCCTGCAGGCTATAAACTGTGGTTTCTGCTCCGAGTCCTGGGGGAATGAAGATTCCAGGACCATGGACAGGTCCCGCTGTGAAACCAAAATTTAGCTTTTATCACTTAAGGTCGCACACAACTAATTATCACAAGAAATACAGAAGCAGAAGTGCCCGCAGCTTGAAAGGCTTATGATTAAAGAGGGATAGGCATGATGGAACTGAAAAACTAACAGTAATGAATTTACTTAATGCACCATTAATCAAAGTTGAATGACTCTGATTTCCTCGCTCTCTTTCCAACCACATTATGCCTCCAGGCACATGGTGATTAAGAATCGTCCGTAAATTATGGACAACATGCTCCAGTCAGTAAAGACATATTTAACTATTAGTAATGGTTCTCCATCGATCTAGTCTTCCAAAATGCAAACACTCATCACATGGGTTATTGCATTTAAAAATGCCCCGCGAGGCTGGTGCAAAAGCTGCAGCGCTCCTCAAACAGGCTAGGAATGATGGTCTTAACACACAGGCAACAACCAGTGGATGCTACAGAGCAATGTGACATTGCCCCTCTCTTGAATACCCTTCCAATGACAATAAGCCAGTCCAGAAACCATGAGAGGGTAAAATCCACGCCGATGGAGATCACACGCCGGCACATCTGACATAAGCCAGTGATTACACTAAGTACTGCAGGTGTAAGCTGCTCATCTTTTGAGCAGTACTAAATTGTGCACTCACACTTTTGATAAGGCTTAGTGAGAAATGCCTTTCCCATGTAATGGTCATTTTCATTGGGCAAAATTAATTTTAGCCAAGTGGCATTCTTACAGATTGCATTTACACATTGCCCACCTGCACACAAGGAGCAGACGTCTCTTCATATTGGACTCATTGCTGCTCTTAGTTCTTATTTATTCATTTATATTCTCTGTCTGTTATCACTGTCCGGTGTCGTCCAAAGGAGGTTGGGTTCTCCTTCTGAGCCTTGGTTCATCCCAAGGTTTCTACCTACAATTTAGGGAGTTTTTCTTGCCTCTGTTGTCTTTGGCTCATTAGGGACTCGGACCCAGATTCTGTAAATTCTGTAAAGTTGCTTTATGACAACCTCAGTTGTAAAAAGCGCTATACAAATAAAACACTGGAAACAAATGCTGTTAACAAACATGCACATTTATAAAGAAGAAATGTCAATTGCTCAACTGAAGAGCGGCATTTGTAAGGTTAGATGATACTTACATATAAGCATTTTAGGACATCTTAAAATGTTCAGTGATTAATTCCAACAAGCAACGGTTGTTACAACAATTGTTGCAATTGATGCTTGTTGGAATAAACCTTTATACATCTTTATACCTCTTTATAGGTGTATGTCAGTTGTTATGAAAGGGTGTGCAGGTGTCATGCAGCCTAATGATTGTTGTCCTACATTAAGGTGTAACCCAGACATATTTCATTGCACCGTATTGAGCATGTGGCCTTGTACCAAAGGAATGAAATGTTATTGGTGACACAGTGAATGAGTCGAAAACTATTTTTAGCCTTTCCTTGGCAAATGATGCTGGAATCCAACCTTCCAACTTTATAGCCTTTCCAGGACCGACACATCTAAATGGTCACACAATGCAGCACAAGAAGCACAATCGGCTTTCTGTTCTCTCTTCAGAACATCTGAACATAATGGCTCACAGCTGACAGCCGATTACATGATAAATGCAGTTTTCATGGACAGGGATGACGTTTCAGGACGTTTCATCCTCGGACGTTATGTTACTGTATTATCTCACATTAATGAAACATTCATTGACCCCAAGAATATAGTAAGGAACACAGTCTTTAGGACTAAGGATTAGAGATAAGGATTTGGAAGCACATTTCTACTGTGCACTACACTGAAAATAACTGAACTGGTTCATCTCTTATCAAGAGTGTTTTCCTGCTGAAGTTAGCAGAAAAGTGTGTGTAAATTCCTGGGAACAGGGCCATGTGGTTTTAGATGATTCAGTGGTGCAGATGCAGGAATCAATGGCTCAGGGAGGCATGACAGTGTAGACTGCACAACCAGAATTTGCATAGTTGGAAAATGATCCATAGGTCTTTTAAGAGTTCCTAAAAAGAAACAGAGCCAAGCACTTCTTTATGGCATTTTAGATATAAACCATAAAGACCAAACTATAAAATGTGACTTTTAGCCACCATTAAAGCAGCTATTATTCAGCACTGAATAAGAATATTTTATTATACAACACGAGAAACGTCTCTGGAATTGGACAGCCATCTGTTAAGTCTGCATGGAATTAAAATGTACTGACATACCTTATAGAAATACAATACCCTTTTTGTCATGCATGCAGCGCTAAACACCAACTTTACATTTATGTCCTGTATTAGTCATTTTACATCATTTATCAATCATGAATCATTCATATAGCACTCGGACATCAATAATAATTCACACTGCATGCTGTCATGTATTAGTAATCATATATACAGCTCTATCATCTATCAATAATCATTCATACACCACCATGTCATCCATCACTGGTATAATCCGTGAAAATATGTTTCAAATGCAATAGCAGATTGTTCATGTATCTTAAAACACTTCAAGTAAAGGTTTACACATTGTGCATTGCTCATCAGTGACAGTAAATTTGAAAGTCAGATACTGCTGCTTTGAGCATGTCATACAAATGACTCCCGATTCTTATGATTAGAATCTTTCTTTCTCAGAATGTCTGCTTTGAAGTAGGAAATGTATGTGGTGATTTTGCACTCCTGCTAGAGGTGTTGTTTTTTGATGAGACAGGACTCTTGGCTTTTACATAAAATTTGTAATAAAAATAGAGAAATATTCTATGATGATAACACCTAGTGGTTGTAGTAATCATCAGCGATAAAAGCATACGTACACATGCCTCTTCATTTTATACAGTCAAACCCTGTTAGCTCGCCCCTATTGGTCTGGGGCTTAAATTTGGTGAGCTATCGAGATGGATTAGTGACATTTCTTTGAAACCCATTTCTTTGACAGATTTTAAAAAATAAAAATAAAGCTTTAAAAATGTTAAATAATAATAAAGCTCAAAGAAAAACAATTATGATGTAAGAATGATATGTTAATATAAGGACCTTCTTGCTGTGAGGCGACAGCATTAATAACTGCACCACCATGCCACTCCTATTTAAAAACTAAAATATGTAATATGTAAGTAAAATATGGTAAAAGCTCAAATCACATTTTCTTGAACTTTTAGTTACCATAAAATGACTTTTAGTGGTGAAAGATAATCTCAGGAGGCATTACATTAAAAAACTGCATTACTACAGTGATAAATCTAGCCACATGGGGCTGGGAGCCACATGGGACTGTAGACAATTCCCTTGAACTCTGTTATGCAAAGTGAAAGAGGGTTTTTTTGCAGATGGACTGAAAAACAGTGTAACTGTATATTGTGGTCAGGTGAGTCCATGTTTCAAATTGTTGGGGAAAAACATAAATTGAGTATTAGATGCCAAAGACGGACCCTTTTATCCCATTTTTCTTAGGGAAAGGTGCAAAATTCAACATCTGTAATGGTAAATGGGTGTATCTGTGCTCAGTGATCTGCATACATGTAAATGTACATATGCAACTGGCAAGGCACTGTCTGGGACATAGCAAGACAATGCCAGATCTCATTCTGCACATGGCATTACAGTGTTCATAGGCAGTATGTGAGAGACACACAGAGAGTATGTGTCCGATTGGCCTGCCAGCAGTTCATATCTGACTCCTATTGGAAACATGTGCTGCATCATGTACAGTAGAATCAGGCACCAGTGACCACTGACTGTTGAGCAGCTAAAGTTTAGTATTAAGCAAAAAATGACAAATAATTCACTTACAAAACTGCTCAGTATCTCAGTATCCTTAGTTCCTAAATGATTAAGAAAGTGTCATTAAAAAGGAAGGTGATGTAACACAGTAGTAAACATGCCTTTGTGCCAAAGTTTTTTTTTTTGACTGTGTTGCAGGCATCAAATGTGTTCATATTTACAAAATACATTTAAGTACATCACTGAAAACATTGGAAATAATGCATTATTTTATTATTATTATTTATTATGATTAACATTTGTTGGTTAAGAAAAACATTCAATAAGTTAAAAAATACATATTTTTGTTTTTATTGCATTTTACAAAATGTCCTAACTTTTTAGAAATAGGATTTGTTTATTGAAATAATGAAATAAAAAGTTATGCCATTTTCAAAACTCGCTAACTTTGTTTACTATGATTTCTTATAGGAGAGAGCAGGGAGATGCTTCCATCTTATGCCTCCTCATCATCACTCATGAGGGAAATCTACAACGGGGCAGAGATCTTCAGTGTCTGCACCCACTAGGCCAAAATGGAAGCAGGGCTCCGAAAAGACGAGGAGAAGGACCCTCCAGCTCAGTGGAAACCATCTTCATCAGCCGACAGTGGGGACATGGGGTCTGAGAGCTATAAACGCAATGGCCTGATTAACACCCGCGGTGTGATGGTGGAGACCAAAGAAGGCCTGGTGTCAGTATACTCTGCCCCGCAATATCAGGGTCATGTTGTGGTCAACCTCTCGCCACAGCAGACGGGCCAGGACAGGAACGGCACACGGGTAAGTGGGCGGCACCCACAGCTGCTAAATCCCAGTGCACTGCCCCAGGCTGTGGATCCCTTCTACAGGCCCAACCTCATTCTGTACCCAGAGGGTGTGCTGAGGGCATGGGGAGAGGGAGGGGACTGCTGTGAGACCACCTTCATCGAAGACACCTCCGCCGCTGCCACTGTTACAAAAGATGGAATCCTATTCACAGACAGCAAGTTCCTTGACTTATCTATGGATGATGCCAAGATTCAAACACTTTCCTATGATGTAGATGACGACGATGAGTTTCAAGAGCTGGAGGTAAAATCAATACATTTAAAGGAATGATTAGGCAAAAAAAATCGAATTTGCTTAATATGTACTCAGATTTAGTCGCTCAGTCAAGACATGTTTTGCTTTTTGATGCAGAAAGAACCCATTTTACATCAGCACCCATGCAGCTGATTCTGTTCGTGAAAACAGTCCCTGTTGTGTGCAATAGCCTTCTACATATTTCAACAATGCCATAAAGTTTTTTCAGTTTCATTGCTCACAGTAAGTCATACTGTGTCCTAAATCGCATTGACAAGTCTGCCCCACCTTAATAAAGATTCGGATATAGATTTAGCAGGTTGAGAGAGCACTAAACTTACTGTAAGTTCAGACGACAAACATGTCTTGGCTGTTTTACTACATCTGGGGCACAAAAAAAATTTTTTTTTCACCAACTATTCCTTTAATATTGACAGTGTAACCATACGATACCATATCAGAAAGATAACTTTTCCTTAGAAGAAAAACAAAAACTTGCACAAATTCACTCCATTCTGGGCAGAAAGAATGACAATGCTGCCTTTATTTTAGGATGACCTGAGAAAGTTTCTGAGTGAGCATTCAGAATAAAATTTAAATAACTTATAATAGAGTAACAACAGAAGCATATTAATATTCATGCTATTTCTTGTTTAAAATGGTAGTTTGGTCTGCTCACAATATAAACATTTTTGTCTTCTGTATTGTAGATCATGCTCATTGCGTGTCAAAATAATCAAATCACATTTCTAAACAAGAAGATATGTTACATATACAGTACATGAAAGTATTATTATATGCTAATATAACAAGATGTAATACTTGAAATGGTCACACAACTTTCCAGCAAAGGGAGGCTGGTGTTTCCTGAATGGTATAAACAAATACAGACAGTGGTGAAATTGCCATTTCCAGTGAATAAATTTCTGCTACAATATGATCTTCCAAACATCATTATTATTTTTGCATGTGTTTCTTCTTTTATTAAACCACAACATCCTGCTTTTTCAAATAGTGATTTGTCTTTCATTTCACACCATTCAGTCATACGATGCGTTTACAGAGCACGTTTCTTAGGTTCTTTCCACATGACTGCCTGTGAGTGAGTGTGTGTGTGTGTGTGTGTGTAATGGGGGTTGGTGGTTGTTGGAGGGTTTGTGAGTGGAGTGGCAGTCTGGATGGCCAGTTTCCTGCTGCTACCCGGCTGGCTGGGCCACCTGCTCTGATTCGGCCACTCAGTTCTACAGAACCGTGTGAGGTGACAGCAATGCTGGAAGAGGAGGAAACTGTGCAGAGGTGCTATAGAGCCTAGTGCGTGATGTTTTCATTTAAATGAAAGAACTGAAAAACATTGAAACCGCTATATACTTGGTCTTAATTCAGTTTGTATTTAAGGATAAAAAACATGACTATCATTCCTGTACCATACACAAGACACATGCGTTTACATTATTTACAATTATTTATGAATAACAATGTATGAAGTGTTTGCCTTTATGTGATTAATTGTTACATAATAATAATAATAAGGATACATAAAAAAAACTAATATATTTTCAAAACAAAATAAAATTTTGCTGTCATATGTATGTATGTAAAGGTTACATAAGAATATTTAAAATAGATATTTTTGCTGCAAAAGATGTTGCATCTGTTATAATCCTAAAAGACATTGCCATTCATCTTGAAGAAAAAAAAATAAATAAATAAATAAAATAAAATAT
>JBBIGC010000145.1:7554348-7577933 GCA_037576955.1 Lepidarchus adonis
TGTGTGTGTGTGTGTGTGTGGGAGAGAGAGAGAGAGAGAGAGAGAGAGAGAGAGAGAGAGAGAGAGAGAGAGAGAAAATGGAAGGTACATCAAAATGAAAACTTTATTGCTCACAAATTATAAACTACTAGTATGTGCCTTCAGTTCAGGACCTGCCTTTAAATGAAACATGAACCTACTGACCACAAAAATGGGCCTTCTATGCTGTTTTCTTTTATCAAAACTCTCATGCTTCACCTTGGCCGCTTTTTATGCTGAGGGCATTTTGCTTATGTAAACCCATTTTTCAGCAGTTAAAAATGAAACGAAACAAAACAAAGAAACTAACAATAAATGTTATAAAGGTTGAGGGGTGATCTCTTCATATTTTCTTGCACTTATTGTAGACCTATCACCAGAAAAGCTTTGTGATATAATCCAACTCATGATCATAAAACATACTGCACAGTTCACCACAGAATTTAGAAAAGTGTTTGTCTGTTGTTCTCAACAGGCATTAAACATATTAAGCAGGTTTTAGTTTGACATCATGTCAAATTCCTCCTTATTCAATGACTCACACAAAAACCACCTGAGTGCTAACAGTTTCCCCTTAAAATTGTATTTAACTGTGGATTTCCCATAGACTTAGAATTACAGGCCAGGCCGGTTAGGTGCCGCTCATCTAAAAAACAGGTTCATGCTAAAAAAAACACAGCAACACTTGCCTGCAAGTCAGATACTATAATTACATTTACTCACTGACCTTGATTCTGTTTGTGAGCACAGTATGTGGATATCTCCATGCTGCCTTTGCACAGGGGATCCAGTGGATGTTGCAATGCCGTATATGCTGTGCTGATATGCCTGCAGTTATCTCGTGGGAACCCAACTGGGAGAACGCATGAATATTTCAGCGGCCCTGCTGTCATTGACCACTTTTGCAACAGCATGCACGGCTGAACAAAACTTTCCAGAAGGAGGGACAATTAGTGGACCAATTATCTTTATGAACGGGAGTTTTAGTGCTTCTGTGTTCTTTTGCTATGTTTTTTCATTTTGCTTCTTCATCATACTCTCTCAATGACTCACTCTGCCTCATCCTTGCTGTAAAATACGCCTTCCGTATGTTGCAGAGAGAAAAGGGGTCTCCCTTGTGAGAGAGATCAAGCATATGCATCTGCGTCTGACAGATAGGCAGTGAGAAAGTGTTTAAAATCTCCTCTGTTTAAAAAAGAGAAATACGGTTGTGTGCCCTAAATTGCCCTGTGTGTCATTTTATTTTTCCCAGTCCACTTAATTTCAGGCAGGCTCTCCAGATGAAATTAGAGCAGGCAGTAATGATGATAAAGCTCAGAAACCGTTAAATGAGTTCCCTGCCAATATTTACTAAGAAGCTGATTAACTTGAAAGGCACGTGTTCTATTTTCTATTTTAGTTTTTCTCAAAGGCTCACTTACAATGTTTGGGTGATTATGAATCATACATTTTATGTTTACGTATAAAAAACTGTCATTGCTATCACACTATCATTTTCAACCTCTCTTCCTTGGAATTGAAGAGGTTGGTTTTGATCCCCAGTTCTCATTGGCTGCCCTACGTCAAGTTTTATTCAACTAGTCCAGGTTGTATAGTAACATTCCGTACAACTTCATTGCATATCCAAGCACAGATTGATGCTGGGTAGTGTAACTTTTAACATGAGAAAGAACACTAAGCAAATTTTTATTTTATATGATAGTGTATGTGTATGTGCAAGGTAAATATTACCTTGCATGTGTCTACAATACTGAACCGAAATGTGACCACTCTAAGCAGCAGTTAAAGTTAAGTATGCTAAATGTTTATGCGTATCATCATATGCCATAAATTCTAAATGTAATTATCTAGATTAGGCATGGGCAGCATTCTGTTACACTCCCTTTAACCCCACCCCCTGCTAACATGCTAACAATATGCTAATATTATCACTGAATACACATTTCATAAAATATTGTATACTGTGTTATTTTGTCAAGAATGTACAATGGTATGAAAAAACAGATAGACATTTACCTCATGTAATTCATTTTCAATTGTACTATTGAGAACAGAATTCTTCACACTGACCATCTCCAAGTACAGTACTTCATATGCATATGTTGGATATTGCTCTTGCCTGTAGTCTGTTACCTGACACCAACTCTAAATACTGAGACTCTTTAGCCTTTCTTCGTTTTTATTATTGCAGTCTGGCATCAATCAGAGTCATGGTTCCTGCCAAGGTTTCTTTCTTCAGTGAGGGAGCTTTTCCTCGTCTCTATGGTCCTTAGCTTGCTTATTGTTGTAAAAAGTATAATAAGAATAAACTGACCAAGTTTTGGTTTCTGCTAAATACCTTTACTTCTTCAGAAATAATGAAATTATAAAGTGATCTTCATGCTAAACCATAAGTTTGGATACATTTAAAATATTTTGTTGTCGTTCGCACCATAAAGGTGATTTTTTTTACCTTCCAGTACATTGTTGTGAGAAAAATAAAGGCACTGACTTTAAGTCTTACTGGTCTTTCAGTAGGTAGCAGTGGTTTATCTTATTACCAGGATCTGAATACTTTTGATTCCACACCCCAGAAGAATTCTGTAATTAGGCAAACAGCCACCAAACAGGCTGTAGCACATGATGATGTAAATGATCAGACCTAAGCTCTAGTGTATCTAGCAGTATTTTCACAGTATCTACAGTATTTTCATGTATTCATATAGTTTAACCTTGTTTACACACATCAAACTCTTAAACTCCAAAATTGTTTTTCCTTGACATGGCACCAATTGAAAAAGAAGATTAGAAATCATAGGATTACCATTTGAGACACTGGTGTGTGTGTGTGTGTGTTGGTGGGAGGTAATCCTCTTGCATGTACTTCTGCTTCTCTGACCCAGAGACCATTCTGATTTGAGATTTTATGATCTCGGACTTGCAAGCTCACTCTAATCAGCTTTCATATGCCTCGTGATGCAACAATGTTGGCTTTTCCTAATATGATTGCCTTATATATTAGAGCTTGAGTCTGATAATTAACATCATCAGGTCAGACTTAGTATTCTGCAGCCTGTTTGATGGCGATTTGCTTGGGTGAAAGATGTAAGCCAAAAGGCTACAGACGGAAAGTCTGGCTTGTCCCTCCCTTACCCGTTATGTAATAGATCAAATAAACAGAAGGAGTAAAGTTTTTTGGTGGTCGGAAAGAGACATCTGCCAATATGGAGGAGAAGAAAACAACATGGTGGTTGAGACATAAATGAATTCATCAAAAAAAAAACCTGTCATTAATCCTGGCAACATTCCCTGAACTTCAAAGGCTCAGGAGCCCTTAGTAGAGAAAAGAATCATGGCACGCTAATTATTTATGCAACCACTCTCTAGCAGATCCCCCCTGTCAGTCAGCTGCTGGAGAGAGGCCAATTAATAATTTCTACGGCCTGTTTTCTCTCCTCTCCCTTTCTCCCTCATCATCTTTTTTACACTCCTTTTTCCTTGTAACATGCACTGCTTGTTTCTTTCCTGTGTTTTACCTCAGCATCTACTTATACTCACTCTCTCTTTCTGTCCTTCTCAGACAAACAAGGCAGTGACTAAAGGGGACTTTCATCAGGCCAGCTCCAACTCCAGACGGGCTCTCTTCCTGGCAGTGCTGTCCATCACCATCGGAACGGGCATCTATGTGGGCGTGGCGGTGGCCCTTATTGCATACCTCTCCAAGAACAACCACTTGTAGCCTTGCCTTGCCTTGCTTACCCGCTGTCTCTCAGCTGACTGATTGTTTGGATTCACTTCGAGGGCCACTTTGGGTCACACACTGAGTAATGATCCACGCACTCGACTCCAGCACTTTTATGAATCACATGACATTATTGAGTGGATCCTCATTTGTGAACACAGTGAAATCATGATGTTTCTTTTCAGCACTCACTGTTTACTTCAGTGGAGAATGTGCTTTGAGAGACTATAGTAACAGTGACTTCAGAATTAAATTTACAAGGCAAGGACATCAGGTCAGTTGACTTTGAGCAATCACAAATACTGTATAGTATTTAATGTGCCGATTTAACCCTTTTAACCTTTGGTGTTGTTTTTTTTTCTTTTGGTGTTGAGATGTGAAAAAACACAATATATCTGAAGTGCCACAGTAATCTGACGCCTTTTAAATAAGAGCTACAATATTATAAGGTCTAAGGTCAGGGATTCCACACCAAAAGAAGGTTCTGTTTTTCAATACTCTAATGAAATGTCAAGGGTAAAATAGACACAAAGCCATATAGATGGGCTGGAAGACTCTGGATGTGGACTTTCCTGATCTAGCAGTAACCATTGATCCGAAAGGGTGTGTATATTTGTAAACTAACCTTGGTGAGGTACCACTTGGATTCCCAAAAAACCTCAAACCAGGCCCCATGCTTTCAATTTCTATTTGCCAAACTATGATTCTGTACATGCTTCCACCGTAAATGTTATGGTGTTCCACCTTTTGGAAGATTTCAGCCACCAGTGGACTGCAACTTCTTGTCAATTAAATGTAGTCTTTTCATTCAAATCTAGTGTGATTTTACATGAATTTGTGTCACATTACACTGGCTTCATTTTGTACTGCTTTGCAAAGGCCAAACAAGTTGAGTAAAGCAATACATCACAATGTTTAAACTGATTAAACATGTGGGAATTTTCCAGAATTGGGAAACCATAGGATGGAATTGTGATATTTTAGGAGCAATAGGAGTAATATAATATAAGTGACACATCTCAGTCACTATGAGCTGTGTCTAGAAGGCAAAAGGCAGTGACAATTCCTTGGTCACATCTCTATCATTGTTGATTTGTGAGAAAGAAAAAAAGCACACTCCACCTTTGGGAATAGAATTACTCATGACGGAAAATATTGCTGTGAAGAAATTAAGTTCAAGCTTATTGTAATAAAATACTGTCATTAACATGCATAACAGAGTGCAAGAAATATTTAAAACCATACATGCATAACTCAACAATATAACAAAACACACTACATACACAGATCTACTGTGAGTGTAAAAATGCATGCATTAGGATGTAAAAGGCAAAGCCTGTTCCTTAATCAGCTCTCTTCCTCCATGAAATATAAATATAGGTCCAGTCAAACTCCTCAGCATCTCCAGTGTCAGTTCCATTGCACCAAGCGTAATGACTAATCACCTGCAAACACAATGCATATTTCATATCAGCAGAAACATTTTTACAGTGTATCTCTTCTCTGCTCGCAGCTGATATACACTTTTGGCCAGTGGAGACAAGCGTGATGCAGCCCAGGCTGCTTTGTGGGACCTCTTTAAGAGCTCACTGCAAGGGGTAAGGACCCTGTGGAGAAAGATCACAGGAGTCTGAGGTTGCTCTCTAATTAAGGAAATTATCATTCAGGATGCTCATCTGAAGGTAATTAGTGAAGCTCTGAGTCCTCCAGAGTGTGTGTGTGTAAGTGTAGGTGAAAGAGAATGAGTAAAGTCGGCACTGACGTGAATCACATTTTGACTTGTCATTTCCAATATATTCCATGATCTCTTTTCAGGTCTTGTCTGTTATCAGTGAATTTACAGTTGGAGTGTAGGTAGTTGGTGTTCCTTCCATGCCAGAGCACTGCAGAGATTAACATTGTCCCTGTCCTATCACTCTGAATTTAATTAATGAACATCTTATTTAGCTGATGATTTGATTTAGCTTTGTGTACTGAGGCAGAATGCTACACTTCAGAGCTGCTGCCTCAAATGATCCCTGTTTAACATCTCTGACCTCTAGGCGTAGTTCATGTAGGTCAACTTGGTATCTCTGAATCTCTTCTATCAACAGTAAATTAACTACCGTATTTCCCCCATGAGAACATCACAAGAATATAAGTAAACAGTTTACTACAGCAAAAAACAGTTTGAAAGCAACACAAAGCAAAGGTAGATCAGTGATGATGTCCTGTCACTTAACTGGCGCTACCACATCCAGCCTTTGCTACATTAAATTGCATGCTAGTATATAATATAAGCTGGAAAAAGCTAAATTTAACAAAAATAAAAGGAACAAAAGTTTATTGCTGGCTGGGAAAAGAGCAGAGTTTTTAATCATTGTTGAACAACCGGAGGGTGGGGGTACGGCAGTACAGTGATGTCAGTCATCTGTCTACATGTAAATTCTTCAGTATAAAATTAGCAACATTGACATGCTAAAATTATTATGCTTACCTTTCTTCAAATCCTTCAAAATCCGAGCCGTAAAAATAGTCTTTGCCAGTCTATTGCAGGCATTGCTTCATGAAAGTAACAACCTGGAGCTTAAATTCAATTCAATTACTAGATATTATTATGGAATAAAAGCTATGGTTGTCTAAGGCCATAGATTCACCAACAGTGAATTAGATGGTTCCCTTATATGTGTTAGAAACCTCTTGTGGTTAGCAGTAAATCATTGGACTGTACCATAAAGTCCATACTTAATTGTTATTCTCTATTGAGGGATGAATCAGTACATCTTTAAAACTCTGGTTTTAAACCTCCATCTGAAAGTTCATGCATAAGCTGATCACCCCTACTTATTTAAGCTGTACTGCTAACAAGTAATGCCACTACTCTTCAGTTATCCATGTGCCATTTGATAGCATGTCAGAAATAACAGTCCAATAGCACAATGTGAATACAGTATCTTATTAGAGATTGTCTAATCAAATACACCAAATGTTTCAACAGTACACCAAAACCTTTCTTTGAAAAAAGATTTCCATGTCCCAGTGAAATTTGCACATGGACCAATATACAAGAGGTTGAGCTCATGTCATTACTCCACTACAGTCCCCCAATCATTTTTCATAATATCTCTTTTAAATACAAGAGAAATTAAAGTGACATATTGACAGACTGTTTAAGTATTAGATTTTAATTTTGTTGAGAGAAAAATATTGGAGGCCTGTTCTGCTTCAAGATACAGACACAGTCACTCGCTTTCTTCTGATAGTAACATTAGCATTGCCCTGCTCGTCCCACATTGCTAACAGAGTTAAAATGATGGTGAAAGCAACAGAATGATTAGCTTAATGCATGGTTTGCTGTCACTTATAATAACTCTGAGAGACAAATTCTCAGGAGACACTATAATGCCAATGGAGTTTGTTTGTGTATAACACATTTAAAAATGTAATGGCCTATGAGGGATGAGTGACATTGATGTGGACAGATAGTAATAATACAATATTAGTAACAATTTTGAAACTATAACAACTGGTGAGTAGTTGCTGAGTGGGTGGAGCATGGAGCCAACATCTGACTCATGAATGGCATGTAGACGAGTCAAGATTTGTCAAGCCTCCCCAAGACTGCATGTTATATTTATATTAAGACACATGAACCATAGAGCACAAGCACAACAAGGCACTACCATATATAAAGAAGCTATAGAACCTCACACTGAAACACAAAAACCAACCTTCACAAAAAGATTCTTCCATATGATTTGCCTATTACCTTACATTACTCCTCATTGAATCGAGACTCAGATTATAGTGGTTGTTTAAGCAAATAC
Organism: Lepidarchus adonis; assembly: GCA_037576955.1. Lineage (NCBI taxonomy): Eukaryota > Metazoa > Chordata > Actinopteri > Characiformes > Lepidarchidae > Lepidarchus > Lepidarchus adonis. The sequence goes on from JBBIGC010000145.1 coordinate 7,561,894, forward strand.
CTGTAAACCCAGTAGCATCAACCTTTTGATCATGTTTTTTACACTGATTATAGATCTTTAGCATTGATATTTAGCATTAATGGAAGAGGAAGGAGTATCTCTGAACACAATTTAATACATGGAGATGCATCTGGCTGACTACCAGGAGACTGCATAAATAAGTAATATCCAAGCTAGAGGATGCACAATGTATAGTTATTCATGCCAAAGCAAGGCTTGGAATGGCATGATATACACTGCCTGTCCAAAAAACCAAAGCAAATAGGCAAGAGTTTCCCATTGCATAATTACTGCATGAATGATTATGTTTCAGCTGGCAACAAGTTATTTAACCCTAACTAATGCAGTGAGTAGCTTCTCATTACTTAAACAGCCATGTCAGAAGACACATCCTGTGGTCATTGAAAGGATGTTAAACTGTTTCAGAAGGGTCAAATTATTGGCATGGATCGAACAAAGAAAATATCTAAGGAGATTGCTGAACTATTAAAAAGAACTAAGAACTCTCACACACATCATTAAGAACTGGAGGGATAGTGAGGAACCATCTACAAGAAATGTGGTTGGAAAAGAATCTTGAATGCCCATGATCGGCGATCCAATGGTTTCACCAACGTTTGGTTAAATCAAGTCTTAAAAAACAATTTCAGAACTCAAAAAGTAAGAGCATTTCCACATGCACAATGCAAAGGGAACTTAAGGGATTGAGACTAAACAGCTGTGTAGCCTTAAGAAAACCAGTGATCAGTGAGTCTAATCGCAAAAAAGGGCTTCAATTTGCTAGGGAGCATAAAGATTTAAATCTGGAGCAATGGAAGAAGGTCATGTGGTCTATTGAGTCCAGATTTACCCTGTTCCAGAGTGATGGGGGAATGGGAACATCGATTGGGTGATGCACCCATCATGCTTAGTGCTAACTGTACAAGAAATGCTTCGATCTGGGGCTGTGGTAGTTGGTCAAGTCTAGGTTCAGCTATGCTATGTGCCCAAAGAATGAGGTCAGCTAACTACCTAAATTTACTGAACCCAGGTTATTCCATCAGTGTGATCAGTAATTCCAAAATTCAAGATTCATTATTCACATTTTGTAGAGAGAGCATAATTCTCACCTGCCCCTCTGAGGTAGGATAGGGTTTCTCTCATAGCAATATAATATTGGAAATAGATTGGTCCTTCCTTAGTACACATAACTGTTGATTGTGCAGAAGTGGAAACATGTAAGCAAATCTAAAATATGCAAATAAATTATGCATTACCCTGTTCTTTACTATAGCAGAAGAGTATAATGTATCTTTTAGGTTTTTACAGGTAAATACATTTTTTGCAATTTTTCAGATTAGGTTTGGAAGTTTTATCTTTGTCACTGTGTATTTTCAGACCACAAAGATTACATTTTATTGAACTAGGGCTAAAGCCATTAATGCTGCTTAAACTAGTATGTGTAAATGCAATACCATCACCTTTACAGCCATGTCTTTATGTCAAATAAGCCAACACTAATTTGAAGTAACAACTGGTACAACCAATGTTAGCAGTAAAGGTTAACATAGATGCTGCTGACAGCTTGCACCTCCATGCACTTTCGGTGATCAGATCACATGGAAATTTCACTTGACTGCATGAAAAAACAGGTATAAACACATGCAATACATGTTTTTTTTATCAGATCAGACCACTCAACACAGGGTGGGCAGAGATGAATGGTAACCACATATTATTTTGCATTTCCAGACACTCAATGCTACAGACTACAATTGGCATACATCTTTTCAAACTCTGCAGTGCATGCAGCACAACTTCAGCAACATCAAAAAGGTTCAGATAAATGATTCAAGAAAAAACAAATGAAAGAGCAGGGCGATTCATCAGAGCCTGGGCATTGTTGTTGAGAGGTCTGGTCAATGAATCAGTGTGGCAGTCTTTCCTCCAGGGTCATTAATTAGACATGAACACAAACACAGGGCTTCACACAGTCCAGACGGAAAAGGAGCTCTGCTTTAGCTTTCAATGTAGCTCCATATCTCCCTTCTGCCTTGTTGAAACAACGATTAGAATCTTACAAACAATACATACAATACAAAATTAAATGGCAACCTTGGAATCTCTGGCATAATGTTCATGGCTAAGTGTACATACAAGGGCAGGCTAAGTGCAAATCATATGGCTTGATGTGACCACAATATGTGCTTGCACAATGATCAGCCATAATAACACTACCTGCCTAATATTTTGTAGGTCCACCTGAAGCAGCTCTGACTCTGCAGCGCTGTGTATTTTGACCCCTTCTGATCAGAATCAGCATTAACATTTTAAACCACAGTAGCTGTCCTGTGGGATCGGACCAGACAGGCTAGCATTTATTCCCCACATGAATCAATGAGCCTTGGGACAATGAACCTGTCACTGATTCACCAGTCAACCTTCCTTGCATCACTTTTGATAGGTACTGACTACCGCATGCCTAGAACACATCTACGTTTTGGACTCTGTCCAACCATCACAATAAGGCCCTTGTTGAGGCAGGTCAATCCTGTAATTCTAGCACATCATCTTCACTACCTAATACATCCCTGACAGGTTCCATTGTGATGAAATACATGGATAGTTAGTGTAATTTAATTTTAGTCACATTTTTTTATATGATTGATCTGAATTTAATGCTAGACTTAATAAAAACTAGCGTCCGTGATGAGAAACTGTGCACTGACTTCATGCTGGTGAGCTAGCAGGTATAAAAGCACATTGAAATAGTTTTGTGGTCCACTTAAAAGTCAAGCTTTTTCAGCTTCCTGCGGGAAATTGTACAATGGAGCACTACTCCAAGTCAGAGTTCCTACTGACAAATACGTCTACCAGGATTTAATGGAGAAGAAGTTATCTGATGTCACACAATAATGCCAGCAGTACCTGTAGTCTCACACAGTGTAACTGAAATATTAGCAATTAAAAGGCAACGTAAAATATAGTTGCCTGCATTTAATTAAAGACACACATAAAAAAACATAGTGAAACCTGTGTAACTTTGTGGTCCTGTGGCCTTTCAACCAAAAAAATGATCAAATAAAGTGATACTTGACAAGATATACTATATCCACTTTTTTTTACATGTGTTTGTATTGTATGAAAATGAAAACTGGAAAAACATGTGTTCAGTAATGCAGCCTTGTATAGAATACAGTGTAGAATATAAAATATTTTTTTGCCTGAAACTTCTTACTTCTTTTCATTAAGTCATGCATGTTCTGTTGATGAATGTGCTTCATAAGTGGGACCGTGACTAACTTAATTATACTGTCTTTACAAATCAGAAATGTTAGGTATTTTATATTGAAAGCAATAACCTTTGCTTTTTAGTGTTGTGACATTCTCAAAAAACTGTCCCCTTCTTAACAACAGTGTCTGCATTCTTTTTATATTGATAGATTTGTCTGATCAATTCCCAGAGTCAAATGAGACGCTGATACTTCTTTGGCAAAGTTTATTGAGATGGAAAAAAAGAGAGGAAGAAAAGAATGTGTCTAGATTTTTTAAGTTGTTTCAAAAAGTCACTCTTCTTAGAAAGTGTGTGTTTTCTTTGATGACTCATATTCACCTATTTGTTCTTAATTTTATGACACATGTGTAATAACTTTCCTCGATATACAACCATATTAAGCCTCTAATGCCCATTTAACATTTCCCTCTTGGCAATGTTGGCCCTGAGTCTTACTAACAGGGAACAGATTGACCAACATATAATAAAATGATAGTCCTGGGAAACACTGTTTGGAGTGCAGTGAACAACATGAAATGACTTTCTCAAGCTGCCCTCTATTTATGCAGACAAGCCTTCACCTACACAGCAGCTTGTTTTTAACAGATTTATTTTTTGTCACAGAGATTAATGTGCATTATCTTCCATATAAGAGCACCATATAAAGGACCTTACAGAATATCTAGTTAAAATATTCTCTGCTTTTTAGGACTAACAAGCACATGCCTCTGTGTGTACAATGATAGCATGCCTATTTTCTCATTATTTTTAATGTTTGCCAGACATTGCTTTGCAGGTGATTAGAGTTGTGTAGTAATGTTTCATTCTATGTCCACCTGGCTAAAGGCATGTAACCTGACCAAATCAGAAGTAATCTTAAATCATTATAATAATGTTAAATAAACAGTATATATTAATTTTATAACCTAAACCATCAAAGGATTATTTCAGCAAAAATCTAATTTAAATGCTTTGAAATATCCGCATACCATAGATGTGGCGAATTAGGAAAGACTTTCATTTGTTTACAGATGCTTATTATCTCTTTAGATTAGAATTGCAAGGATAGATTCATACTGCTAGCAAATACTAGATTAAACGGCCCAGTCATTTCAGCAACATTTCTCTCTAAATACTCAAACCACATCCAGTTTTTATTTTGGTAAAACAGACTTGTCATTGTGGTTTAGGATACAGCATATTACTGTATTAACAAAATGAAAACAAAAATCAAAACTTCAAGCAGACAGCACTAGAGCTCGTATTCAGAAAGCAGTCATAAATTGTGTCCTGAACCATACAGACAAGTCTATGTAATATTAATAAAGATCTAGATGCTGTTTGAGCAGGTGAAGAAGAAATGTTGGTGATGCATTTTTATGTAAATATTTTGACCTATTTGGGTGGCTAATGACTAGTAGCATTTGTTAGGTACATGCACCCTAACAGTTGCTGAAAAAACAAAACTTTACTCCAGTCTAGGTTCACTTACATCTAGGTTAGGAAGGAAATTGTGTAAAAAAAATTAATAATATGGATTTATGCTTAATAAATTGTTTCTCTTTGAGCATAAATATGTATAGAATTCTCAATGTTTTTACCTTTTTTGTTACTTTGAAAAACATCAGTAATAAAACCGAAGTATTCTGAATTCTGTTCTAAACACATGCACTGGTTTACTCTAAATGTATTAAAGTGCACCAAAAATGCAGAGGTACCTAAGAGTCAAGGTATCTGAATGTGTCACCAATAATAGATATAGAGTGAAATTAAATGTTTTCATCCTGTTTTCCTCCATGACGTCATCTGGCTCCGGCTCTAAAGGACACTGCTGATGTAAGTTACCCTCACTATTCTCCAGATCTTTTCAAAGCTGTCCAGTGAGCAGATGAAATGGAGGCAAATTTCATCCAAGGCTCTGTGAAGATCACATCAGAAGACCCAAATGCTCTTGACTGTCTGTCTCGTTCGCTGAGGCGCAGCACCTATCAGCTCTTGTCCTGAATGAAGAAGCTTCTCTGTGCCCCTGGGTCTTTTGTGAGGGGAGTTCATGTCTGAATGTCTGCGCCAATCATGGCCTGGAAGATCCGAGGAACGCTCAGCTTGTACTGCTTGCGTGTCAATGTCTAAGCAGTGGCAACAGTAGTTAGTACTGGGTTAGTGTTGTGATTTGATTGACAATGAAGTCCAGCCATGTCCTCAGCACACAATACTGCCAATTAGCAAGAATGAGCTTGATGAAGTGAGATACAGTTCTGTGATAGATCCCCCACAAATACATGCATGTGCAGGGAACTCTTATTTCTGGGTGTGACAGAGGCACACAAAGGACATCTGTTAAAACAATGGACTCATTATCTCAAGGAAGATTCTCAAGCATTTATGCTGTAGACATGAAGTTATTACTCACAGTGTAATGCCAACAGGAGGAGTCTAATCACTACTGAACCTCTTACAGTAATGGGGGCTTGAGGAATAAGTGTGAGAGAAAAACAAAAGCAGACCAAGAGAGTTCAAAGAGAAAGGAAGATGTGTGTTGGGAGGGGTGTTCATGTAAAAAGAAGATAGAATAAATCAACCTTTAAAAGAACATTTAATGGAAATAGCTCTCACCCAGCAACGGGCGGTTAATTACTATGCAAATTCTGAAGCACATAACGTCACCCAGGGCATGACAGGAAGCAACCAATGTGCCAATCAAATAATATTCTCTTAAAATGTTAGGGGTTTTAACAAAGAATGAGCATGACTTTATTTTTCTGGTAACACAAGAGGTTGATGGTAGATTAAAACTCTAAGTGCTATGAAGTCCATCCATCTTATTAAAATTTAAAGCATAGCTTTACATGTATATCTGTTATATACCCATATTTTTGTTAAATATTATACTGAATTTCTTTTCATGTATATATTTCCTAGTCTGGTAGTCAAAAGAACCCCAGAGCAATATCTTATTTTGATTGGGAACACGTGGACGATTCTACAAGAGCATCAATTCTTGCATATGTAAATGATACATACAAGTCCTGTTGAACTGTATCTGTGTATTAACAGGTCCTGTATGTGTATTGACATGTCCTGAACAGGGGAGAGTCTAAGCAGTAGAGCAGCGGGCAGCAGTCAACAGCTGCGCCCAGGGAGCAGTGAAGGGGGGTGGTACCTTGCTCAAGGGTACCTCAGTGGTGCCCGGGCTGGGACTTGAACCTGCAATCTTCTGATCTCAGGGGCAAAGTCCTAACCACTAGGTCACCACTGCCCCAAATGGAGATATAATGTGTAATTGCTTCATTTATTTAAACAGACAAATGATTGTAATACCAGCATTTTCTTATATTAGAAATGACATTGCGTTATTTTAGAAAGTGAGCATTTCTAGTATTTTGAAAAAAGGAACATTTGTGAAAATGCTAAGCTAAAGGCTAACACAAAATGTCACATAAATCCAACATAGTGCCCCCTGACTGTTTGAAAATTGAAGTAAATTAGTAAAATGTTGCAGGGTTGGTAATTGGGTTAAATGTAAGGTAAGCACGGATCATTTGCTGGCATGCGATCAGACACTCCCCTCAGATCAGAAATTCGCAGGTTCAAGTCACAGCTCGGGGACTGAGGTAACCCTTGAGCAAGGTACCGTCCCCACTTCACTGCTCCCCGGGCGCTGTCGATAGCTGCCCGCTGCCCCATGTGTGCTCGTGTGAAGGGTTAAATGCAGAGGACACATTTCGTTGTGGTGCACTGTGTGCTGTGGTTTGTTCACAATGGCAAATATAGCAAATCACTAAACACTTGTGAGCTAGTTGTGGCTGGTTTATGGTGAAATGATATTCTTTCCACTTCTGGATTATTGCACCAACAGTGCTCACTAAAACCTTCAGTAGTTTAGAAATTCTTCTGTAAACTGTTTCTTGTTTGAAACCTTGGTAACGAGACACCTTTTACAGGACTGAACCAGCTGATATTAATTTGCAGTAAGTGGCAGGATTGCTTTCTAATTACTGGTAGAGTTCAGCTGGTGTCATGACATTCCATGTCTTTTTGCAGCTTCCTTTTTTGTTCAATAACTTTTCATTGTGTCATTCCATTTTATTTATTATGTATAGATATCTATAGTTTGATTTCTCTGTGTGTGTAAATTGGATGTGTTGTTATGAATATCTGGTGAGAATTTCACTTTAATTGAATCTTGTTGAATATGTTTACTTAGAAAATTGGCTAAGTATGAAATACTTATTTTATCCACTGTAATGGAAGAGGTAGTTATGTGTTCTGAAAACTGTCCCTTAAAAAAGTACTGCTGAAAAAAAAGACCTTCATGAGGCTTTTAAATTCCTGTAGGACTTTTTTCTGTTCAATGCTGAGATGTTTTTTATGTGGTGTCTATACCTCTCAGTGTATGCAAATGTTTCTAAACATTCAAAGAGTCAGACTGTGTTCCCCTTTCTTGTCAATCTTTAAAAGGTAGCTTAAGAGTTAGGATATTTGGTCTTAAATTAGCACAAATACCTTAACCTACTAAAAATATACTATGAAAACACCTAATTATATTATTTATTACAAAAATGTGAAAAATGTGTTGGTTGCCATTGCAGTTGTGGCATTGTGGCATGACACCAGATGGTTGCTCTGGAATTGGCCCTTTGCTGTTGAGCAAAAGGTAAAGGGGCACTGAATATTCTCTGTTGAACCTTCGATTTGAGTCTGAGCAATATATGACCCAAAGTGAAAACAGAATCAATAGGCATATTTCCATAAAAAGATTTGGTCAAATTAATAAAAAACATGAACCAGGCAATCATGGAGTGATAGGGGCAGTGGTGAATATCAATAGCATGCACATACAAACATTTTACTTCAACCAAACTCAACACCTCTGAGATTAACAGAGACATCAATGGTGAGCTAGGTCTGGTTGTCCACCTTGCCTGACCTCACTAGTGATATTTTGACTGGATGGGTACAAATTCCCAAGACAAACTTCAAAATCTGGTGGAATGTCTTCCCAGAAGAGTGGAGGCTGATCAAATACAATCACACCCAAAGCACTGCATTTTCACTATGTTGAGCAGCATCTGCTGACTAGACAAATTGAGTTTGCACTCAAGTGCAGCCATTTTAAATATATTGGAGGGGCGAACAGTCTGCATAGAAGTCTTGATTAAACAAAAAGGGTCAGAGCAAAAGAAAAAAACAAAGTCCAGGAAACAAAACAAGAAAACAAAAACAGGATTTTGGAAAAGCAAAACAGGCAAAAAACCTTAGTGGCAGACTTACAGTGCAGAACAGCATAAACAAAACAGCATGGGAAGAAATAAAAAGGAAATGCTCCAGCAACAAGCACAGGGGACAAAAGAACTTATTTAGAGGAGTACAAACTAGGGTGATCAGGCAAGAGGAGGAACTAATGGGGTGTGGGGGCAGGCACAGAGGGAGAAAGACAGGGAGCCAGGACCAGTGGAAAACACAGACACAGGTGAGGCTGGGAACTATAGGACAAATGAGAAGAGAATAAGTGGGAAAGCAGTGGAGCCGGATGTAGGACTGAGGCCAGGAAGGAGAGGAGGGGGGAAGGTGGTTACAGGGGTGGCTAGGGGTGGCACTGGCTACCCTTGGAATCTGATTGGCCATCCTGCCTGGCCACCCCCAGCAGAGCTGTCAATCAGTTTGTTCTGTATGATTAAGTGATGGGCATTGCAGTTCTTTTAGATGTACTGAATCACTAGAATCAGTTCACTAAAAAAATTTGTTTAAAAGATTCCTTCACCGAATCACAGAATTCAGTGCTTGTTGGGAGGATTTTTAGGAGAACAGGGTATTTAAATAAAATCGTCATTTTAGTTTGCCACCCTTCTGAAGCCTGGCCTGGCCACCCCAAGAAAAAAGACACACCCCTGTGGTGGGGGAATGGTGAGGGAACTAAACATTATTTTGTGTATTTTAACAGTTAATAGTTAACATTTTAATAGTTAAATAAATTTATATCAAGATCTACATTGTATACGAGCTTAGGGTCTTTTAATAAACTGCTCTTGGGCAGCACAGAAAATATACTGTATTTAAAAAATAATTATATTATGTATTAAAAACAAGTTGAATCTTAAATTAAATTAGTTTATCGTCTTTGGCATGTGGAAATTAATAGTTCATTTTTTTCACCTTTACCCAGATATGCTTTTTTAAAGACTTTGCTTTTATAACCAATGCATGCAAGATCATTTTAATGTATATTTCTTAAAATGCACCATAAATGTTTTAATGTAGTTTTTGAAATACATTCCTAGATACAGTTGATAGTCAATCTAACAAACTAACTAAGCAAATTATTGTTAATGTTTTGCAATATGAGGCTAAAACTGGAGTGCAATCAATAGAAGCAAGTGAATAACCATGGATGCCAAGGGCAATGTAGCATATGTGCTAAAAGCAGTAACTGTTTATGCATTTGTTTCCCACCCACACACAGATGCATGTGCCCAAACGCATGGTAACACTATTATGTAACTCAGGACAACATCAAACCTGAAATGTGCAGTGCACATCATCTTCACCTGTGTACACTACAATGAGTTGAACTGTAAATAATGCAATGCTGATGCAGAACATCAATTACTACAGTAGAAAGTATAGCTCAAGCACAATTTAGAATAGAGTAAGTAGACAATTTTCTATAATAGCCTGCTCTATAGTTCATTAAATCCCATGTGAAATCACAACATTGAGAAGCTTTGAAAGCCAAATGGTAAAATAAAGTGACAGTATTAACACTACCTTATGTGGACTTGGAAAAATCTGACTGGTCATCATCTTTTAGTACATTGCAGTAGATATACCTGGCAGAAAACTGCCTTCATATACTACAGTACATTCAGTATTTAAAAAAGTGAGTACATCTCTTACATTTTTGTTAGTATTTTATTATATCTTTTCACTGGTCAACACTGAAGATATGACACTTTGATACAATGTAAAGTAGTCAGTGTACAACTTGTATAATAGTGTAAATATGCTGCACCCTCAAAATAATTCAGCACACAGCGATTAACGTCTAAAGGGATGGTAACAAAGGTGAATACACCCCTAAGTGAAAATGTCTAAAGTGTCAATATTTTGAGTGGCTACCATTATTTTCCAGCACTGCCTTAACTCTCTTGGGCATGGAGCTCACTAAAACTTCACAAACTGCCACTGGAATCCTCTTCCACACCTTGAACTGTAGCTCCCCATTGCTCCCCATTGCACCCATGCAGCCCCAATCCATGACACTCTCACCACCATGCTTGTCTGTAGGCAAGACATACTTGTCTTTGTACTCCTCACCTGGTTGCCGCCACACACACTAGACACCAGCCAAACCAAGATAAACGTCTCATCAAACCACAGGACATGGTTCCAGTAATCCATGTCTTTAGTCTGCTTGTCTTTAGTGAACTGTTTTCAGGCTTTCCCTGCATCACCGGCTCCCCATTCACATCTGAAACCCTGTAACACTAGGGAGGGAAAATGGCTAATTTGCCACAATATTTTTGTAGTGAGCAGTTTATATATTAATGGCTGTGTGTTGAGCTATTTTGAGGAGACAGCAAATTTACACTGTTACACAAGCTGTACAAGCTGACTTTATATTGTTGACCAAGCTGACCAATCATATCTTCAGAAAAGATAGAGATATTGTTTCAAAGTGTCATATGTTCAGCGTTGTCTCATGAAAAGATTTGATAAAATATTTGCAAAAATGTAATTTTTGTACTTGTGTATAATTTTTGTATATTGTATACTGACATGCAAGTTATTAAGCTAGCTCATTCTTTTGTCTGGCCCACCACAAATATTTCACATGTATGCAAACACAAAATGGATGTAGACATATGACCCACAATTGAAATGGTACGTTATCTTCTCTCTACTAAACAACACAAAAAAAAGATGTGCATAGGAAAATCAAAGTCACAATTTAAAGAGGTAAAGGATATCTGAAGAATGAAAGGAAGAGAAAGAAGGATAAGGGGAGGAAGGGTGAGATAGTGAGAGGAGGTCCCCTCAAGACTCTTTTTTTGGTGTAGAGCCAATACTGTTATTCCTCAAAGCCTCAGAGAGAAGGAGAATACAGGCATTCTGGTGTGACCTACATTCGGTTATACGGCATCTGTACTTCATTTGAGCTTGTGGTTTACAGCATTTTACTGCTGTTAGTCAATGTTTGTGTTATTTTAAAATTAACTTACTGTTCCAGAATGCCAGCGTGATCCTGATATAGAAATTCAAACTAATGAAAATGATAACCTGACCTTTATTATTATAATGACAATTATGATGAACATGTTAGCTCATCTCAAGGTGCCAAAGAAGGTTCTTTGTAGTGATACTACAGAACAGAGGCCTACCAGTCCTGACCTTGAATGCAGTCTTAATTACTGGTAGTTAACTGAACTGTTGATGTAACTGGTCAACCACCTGAAACCATTGTTTCTAGTGAAAAATCAAGGTCCATAGACTATAGTTAAGGTTTTGATTTGAAGACCTCTGCTATAAAAGAGTCACTTTTTAACCACTTATAAAATCCATTTGAGTGATTTCAACTGAGTACAAGGAACCATGCTAAAAAAGGAATCAAAGAAGGCTGCCTCAAACAACGCTCTACAAAACTCTAATGAGGTTTTATAGCATGATGTGCTTTTTAAGGGAAATTTATTTACACTGAACCAAATAAACAGAAATGTAAGGCTACCAACAAACTCCTACAACAATTATACAACAGAGATCCGACAAACGCTACAGAGATACAAGGGCTTAAATACACAGATTAACATGAGACACCTGGGGAGGGGAGGAGACATAAACAAGAACAGTATAAATTTCAGTGTACAATTTCTATTTGGCAAAAAAAAAAACTTTTGCATAGAAGGTATGTTGAAAAGCATCTAGACAACATTGTTAATTAGAATTTAGTTAATTTAGGTTCCACGGATTGCTGACATAGGCATCAGGGTGCACTCAGCTTGCATTGTCACCACAGATAATCACTGTCAGTAGAATCAGATAATCTGGAGCTGTCGCGCATAAGCCTAACATCTAATGCCAAGAATCAGCTACAGGGGTTTACACCCCTCACCCCCACCCCCAGATTGTGGAGAGGTGTGTTCTCTGGAGTGATGGAGCTCCATCCAGTACCTATTGGAGTTGAAAAATACTACAATACATTTTTTTAAATAAATCCTGAAATAGTATTATTAGTAAATATAAATTAAACTTGATGACTGAAATACATTAAAAAATGTTGGGACAGGGGAAAAATAATAGTGAAATGTTATACTGCAGTAACACTGATGTGAAACATTCTCCATTAAGGGGGTTAAGAGTAACAGAAAAGGTAAAGTGATAACTGGAAACAGGTCATGGTATCAAGTTTAAATAATCCAGGTCAGAGCCAGAAGTGCCAGAGGCAATGAAAAGATCAGTATTTGTAGTTAGTGGCAAGTGTATAAGTAGTAGTTTTGGTTAGGGGGTCACCAGTACATGCAGGTGGTCCATGGTAGTCAAACAGATTTGCAGGGCCCCCAATGGTGGTCAGTCTGCTCTAGAAAACAAGTAGGCCAGAAGCGCATGTCATTAACTGCTCTGTTAGCAGAAAATGTCTCCTTTTAAAATGTATCATGAAGACAAGAATCAGATAATGGCATCCTCAGACTGTTGAGCTGCTGAAGTCTTGTATAAAGTACGAATGGGAAAAAAATTCATTTGCAAAACTGCCTCAATTAGTAACCATGAGATACAAAGTACTAGAAGTGTTTGTACTAAAAGGAAAGGTGATGTAATACAGTGGTAAACATGTCTATCTGTTTTTGATTGTGATGCAGGCATCCAATTCTAAATGTATAAATATAAATTGGCCAGAAAAATGCTGTAAATTACTTTTGTTTGTTAAAAAAAGTTGAAAGTAATTAACAAATCACAGATTCCTGTTTTTATAGCACATCACAATATATCCCAAGTTTTCTAGAAATGGGATTAACATATTTTATGTGGTCAAAGCCATGCTCTAAAAGCATTTTGCATTTAGTAAGGTGAAATAAAAAAGCTAAAAAGCAATTAAAAAGAAATACTTTAATAACAATTAAAAATATTCAGCTACAATAAAGTGTCGTCTCCAGGCCAAGCTCAAAAGCAAATGACTATAGTTGTCAAAAAAGTGATTTGCCACAACTGATGGAGCAGGGCTATTCATGCCCATATTACCATTGATATTATATAAGCCATCTGTGCCAGCCAAAATTGCATTAGTATAATGTAAATTCAAGGGCTCTTCTTAAAAACCTGAGTTCTCAGCTCTTTTAGAGCAGGCATATCATCATATTATTTCTAAATGTGACAAAGCTAATATAATAGTGCACATTAAAGTGATTTCTGCTTATTCTTCAAATAACCGTTATGCTTTTAAGACCTTAATATCTTCCATTATGGTTAAAAAAGGGCTTTTATTCTTGGAATGTGAACATCTAGGAATTATACGAGCATCCATTTTCTGGAGGACTGAGCCAATTAACATCATCCGTCAACTACATGGATGTTATTTCAGATTTAATAATTAAAAACCCTTGAGCCAAGTGGAGGAAATATTATGACATTACATTTCATGTCAAATTCCAGTTTCAGCCCAAGGCCTAGTGGTGGTGGGTACCAATGATGACACTGCTTTGTAATTGTTTTCTGCCAATTAAAGGAAACAAGGAAACTGTATTAGGCTGATACTAATTCCAAAGCCACAGCATGATTTAAAAGCAACATTTGCTATAACGCCATTTGAGTATATACACACAGGCCTCCTTTGATAACCTGTTTAAATTTTCTGAAGCTCCTTTGGCGCTTTGTGAGGTTTGGATGCTAGGCGGCACCCATTTGCACAGATTTAGGTTTCGTTTTGTCACTTGTTGTTGTGGGATTTGGCAGGTTTCATGAAGAGCAATGCATTGTGGACTATATATTGTCTGGTGCAGGAAAATAGGTGGCTCATACACGCGGAAAAGAGATGGAAAGAAAGTTGATTTGTGGGAGTTTTTATTTGTGTTATCTATATGCACAAAAGAATGGAACCCTGATGTAACTCGACCTCCTGTATATTCTGGTTGTTATATTCTGGTGGTTTGTTTGGCATAGGTTCTTTTTGGTTTATGTTATATTTATGGTCATAATGTTATTATTATTATTTTTGATTTTATTTGCCTAAGCAAATGTTTATTTGTGTGATTAAACATTTTTTTAAAGTTTGTTTAGAGAATATTAACAGTATAAACCTATTTAATCTTTCGATTAACGTGCTTAATCAGAAAAGTCGTTGAAAAAGTAACACTCTAAGACTCTTACCTGCCAGATAAACAAGTTTAGATATAATTTCCTCCAATGTGCAAAGCTTTGGCACAGTACTGGAATTTTAAAATGGCCCTGTATGGCTCCAACAAGGGTCCTGCTATTGTTATAGAACTGGTACTATGCAGGGTATTTTGCTAAGAGTGTAGGAAGGAGATTAGAGGAGATTCACAATTCCCTCATGATGGGTCTCGCTCCACAACCACCTCCAATGTAATGAGTTTTCATTGGAAGCGAGTTAGAGAGCAACATCATGTGTAAGATGATGGTTAATTAACATAGGGTAGGTGGTTGCTACAAAAATGGTGGGCTGCACCCAATGCATTATGCCTTTCTACTGTCATCCATCAGCTGCCTGCTAGAGAAAACAAAGCAGCAGCCTCTCTCACCAAGGCTGACTGCTCTTGATCTATTGTTCTTTTGCTGCTTGGCATTATTTCCTGCCCTTATCATCCTCTCCTGCTTAGTTCACCTCTATGCAATGAACCCCAAGTGTAGAAAATGTCCTTTTGGATCTTAGAAACCAGGATAATCTCAGATCTACATTTTTTCTGCAGATAAAACTTTTAAGGACTGGAAATGGCCTTATGACAAGATCACTGTAGATGTAAAAGAGTACACCATAGTCTAATACACCAATCAACCATAACATTAAAATCACTGACAGAATAACGAATAACATTGAGTATCTAGTTATTTTACTACAACGGCACCTGTTGGGGATTGGCATATATAAGGCAGACATCAGTTCTTGAAATTGATGTGCTGTAAATGGAAAAAATAGGCAGATGTAAGAACAAAGCAACACACTACTTCTGTCTTCAGCGGAAGTGTTGGAACTAAACTGCTGTTTAATTAATAGGTGAATATACAGGTGAGAAGTTTATAATCTTTTGGCATATTGCTAATTAACATTCAATAATAAAACATAAATGGTTTATTCCTAACAGAATATTTTGGGATCAACAAAACTTATAGTTTTTACAAAGCAAGTGTAATTAAACAATAAACTACATATTTATAGTAATTTAGGAACCAGTGAAGTGTTTACATAATAAAATATGTTTTTCCATGATATGGGCCCTTTAAATTTCATCCTATTGCAACAGCACTGAGTTTGGACGTTTGCATTAAAGAAGACAGCGCTGAGAAACCACGGCCATGGAATTCGCTCCAGAACATCTATTCAGCATCACTATTCGGCAAACTGTTGCTAGGTTACCCTCCAAGCAGAGCCGAGGGCCAACCTTGTTTAAAATGGCGAGAAATGTGCATCTGTATTTTCCTGTTAAAAGGGTTAAAGTTCACTATGCAGCTGTGGCAGCCACGAAAAGCAATGAATAGCTAATGTTCTCAGAGAGAGAGAGAGAGAGAGAGAGAGAGAGAGAGAGAGAGAGAGAGAGAGAGAGAGAGAGAGAGAGAAAGAGAG
>JBBIGC010000145.1:7578033-7607252 GCA_037576955.1 Lepidarchus adonis
ATATATATGTTCCCTGTAGCAACTGGGAACCCGTTTGACTGGGGATGTATAAAAAACACACACACACACATATATATATATATACATACATACAATGTAACACATAAAACAGCACTGCTATAACTTAAAGCCATGTTTTATTATATTCTACTTTTTAATTTAGCAAACAGCAGTCGTGTAGTTCTTTAAAGCGCAAAATCAACAACAATATATATATAATTTTAATAAGTCAAACCATTACAAGAAACAATGTCAGGGTCTCCCATGATATCTGCTTGTGGAATACAACCAGCATTACCCTTTCATTCACATTTATGCATAATGGAAAAAGAACTAATATGTAAAAAGGCTTTTAAAGAGTGAGGACCATCCAATTACCTGCGTGCGATGGGCATTAGATGATGTATAAGAGGGAGATTTTGTACATAAGACAGTTTGTTCAGAGCTAGTGACACTGTCCCAGTGGGCAGGCCTGTGCAGCAGGGCTTTTTAAGCTTCTGGCAGGTCAGAAAGGGATTTGGATCTGAGGGCTGGCTGCTCTAATGCCTAAATGCTGCAGTTGAACTCGTGCATATGTAAAGGAGGTGTACATTAAAAGCTGATGGAATGTTAAAGAGAAACCCATAGAGCAGGAGAAAATAGTGGCCAGTAGGAAGTTACAAGAACAGCTTATAGTATCTGAGGCTAAATTAGTGTTTGGCTACAGACTAACCTGCATGATCTGGACAAAAGCCGAATGGCTTGAAAAAGATGTATATTGTTAAAGACTCAATGTGCCCTTTTTGAGATTTAGGCTACATTAAATTAACCTCATAATTATAATGATTACATAAAATGAATAAAGAATTTTTTAAAAGTTGCTCAAATAACATACAGTACTGTATAAAAGTCTTAGGCAATTGTGCAAATGGTTCTTATTTATCTCAGTAGTGGATGTCTTTTGCAGCAAGACATCATTCAAAAAATGCAAATACAAAGCGGTAAAAAATATATTTTTAATAATTATAATAAAAATAATACAACTTTTTATTTCTTAAAAAAGTAAAGCGCCTTTCTGTGTGTTAAAAGTAATTGATTCATTTTGGCAGCTGTGCAGGATTGGTGAGATCCCCCCTCAATGCCAAACCAGAGATTTGATGGTTCCTACAAACAATTCCAGGCTTCCATGAAGAGAACGCTACAAATGGTAACCGAACACATCGACAAACATGTACTGTTCACTGTATGAATTTTATTTGCGTTGATTATAATATTAGAGATCTGAAAATAAACCAATAAAAAAACTTTAGTGTCTAGTCAGTTATAAATATCTCAGGGGCCTTTTGCACAGTACTGTATCTCTTCTACAGCACTGTGCAAGCTGCGTGTTCAGTTGAATAACTATATTAATCTTAATATCTGAAATATTCATAAGCAGGTTGAGGGTCAAACTTCAAAATCTGACAAAAGCCTTCAACAAGGGGCTGCTAGGGCTTGAGATGAAAAACAGCAGATGAAGTAGGATTTTGGTGGCTGGTGAGCTTTATCCACTCATCTGTAGAGGAAGCAACAAGGGGCTGAATGTTCTTCAATTGCAGCACAACAGAAAAGAAATAACAGCATCAAATGCTGAAGTGGAGAGACAGAGGCAGAGGCTGAAGAACATACACTTTGGGATTCGCCTGGACTGGGACCCAATTCCCACCTCAGGAGCTGTGGAAGTGCTTTTTGACAGGTGTGACCCAGGTTTACAGGCCAAAATGCTGTGGGGGAGTTATTTAATAACTTTCTCTGCCAAGCTTCAATGATGGAGAGTCAATTAAACTGCATCTCCAATATATCTCTCTCTATATATATTTCTTAATTAAAGAGTCAGGACAGACGATCAGAAACAGGGGCATGATCTTCCAGTGTTCTCCCTTCTTCACAGTCCCTGCCTAGAAAAGAAGGCACATTTGGAAAAGCACTTCACTATGTTCATGTCTTCATTATTTCAGTCATTTAAAGAGAGCAAGCGAGGAATCTTTAAGCACAGTGTACATGGATGTAGATAAGGCACACGAGGGCTTCCAGTCGCTGGAGTTGTCTCAGTTTCCTTCCGACTGTTTAATAATGGATATTTCTCTATCCAAGATCTGACAGCAGCAATTACCTTCCATAGAGAAGAGCAAGAACAACATATCTCCCCATGCGGCTCACAGCGGCAACACAGCGCCGCCTGCTGGACAAATCATGCAACTGCAACAAGAAACCCTGTCTAGATATCTCGAGGCCCATGTCTACAAACCAAACAATACGAAAACAGCGGAAAAAAAATGTATCTAGGTTTACAGCACTCATTTGGCTGCCCCAACATGGCTGTCTGCCCAGTGTGCGTCCATTTTGCGCTCGGGCAGCGTCAAGATGAGAAATTTCACTTCAGCGCACATAGAAATAGAGCAGTGGTTCTGCTCGCTCATAGGCTGAATTTATCCTCGGTTTGCTCGCATATCTCACATGGTCACGCACGCACATAGCTGGTGGAAACGCTGCGGTTATAAGTGCAGGATGTGGGGGAACCGCTGGGGTCTGCTGGCTGCCTTTAAACTATTTCTCTATATCACTTCTCTGCCAGGTCACCAGCTGTCTGTTTTATTTTAAATAAGAGAAACCAGCAGACCAGTATGACTTAAGTGTTTTTAAATTCATTCATTTCAGTTGAACTGTGAAGAGCTGTAAAAACTTCCATCTTAGGCCAATACTGTGGCGCCAAAACTTCTAAACACTAAACATTCAGCTAACATGACAAACTGGTGTGGTCCAGGGCTAATCTTACTCTTAGGAGTCTGCAGTCTTGCTCTGGAGCTCATGAGAGAGTAATGTGGAAGACCCCACGTTGCTGTTGAGGAGGTGGTTGATGTGTTGCTGCACAGGAAGTTGCTGAGCAAAGCTGAGACACACACAGAGAGGGAGGTTGTATAGACATGGCCTGTTACTACTTTCTTTTTGTCTTTTTCTTGGCCGGAGTGTGCTCATTCGGTAAGAATAAATTTTATATCTCGCCTTACATTCTGGTGTATTTTCTTAATGTTGCTCTGCTTTGGCCTTTGGCTTTTGCCCTTTTCAAGGTGGCAAAGGCACAGGGTCTCAACATTAAAAAGAGTGGTCTCTAAATATGTCCCATTCTCTGATCTAGCTTTCAATGAGAACATGGATTAGGGAAAATTCCTATAATTAATTTGGTTTAAAGTGTCATTCATTGAGTGGTTTGGAGTGAAACTGAGCAGTGATCACTACAGGAACAATGGGAGCTGATGTCTACAACATAAGCAGCCTGTAGTCATTTTATCTACTATCCAAGCTGTGAATCTACATGTCTTCTGAGCTTTCATGTGATGGTTAAATACTGATACATCTTATTAAGTGTTTTTGTAACTCACTATTTTGTCTTACAACGCACTTCCTATTAATTTCTTTCAAGGATATGGCCAGAATTTCATCAAGAATATTGTAAAACTACGTCTCGGGCATCAGGAAGTGAATTCATAACCATTTTGATTAAAAACTCTGTGAGAACAGTGGTTCTAAAACCCAGTCCTGGGCACCCACTTTCCTGCAGTTTCCTATATTCGGTGCCTTCAACACACCTGCTCCAGCTCATGAAGAGCTCAATAATTGGCTGTATCAAGTGTGTGGTGGGTCCCTCTGACTAGATTTGGGAACCACTGCTTAAAATGTCTATGACCACTGAACTAGAAGAGCATTTTGCATTGAAATTAATGTTTACATCTTTATTTATACCAATAAAAAGTTTGTGGAATTCATATTAAACCACAGTAGTTTTAATAGGAATAATAGCATGTGATTGGTGGAGGTCTTTTCATCTGTAAAACTGATATCCTATTTGAATCCCTTCCAGACAAACGGTCAGTTTGTGCTTTTGTGAGCGGGCCAGTTCCTGGCCAGCCACAGAACGTCAGCACAGATGACCCAGGGGTTCAAAAATCTGTCCAAGCTGCAACCTACTCATTCAATAACCAGTCCAATGATGCTTATTTTTTCAAGGCATCAGCTATTGATAATGCCCAAAAACAGGTACAGTAGTCAGCCACTGATATCATTGTTCCGTATGTGAAATGTGCAATTATTATACCACTGTTCTGTGGCAGATCGTCAAAGGTGTTAAGTACCTGCTGAAAGTGGAGATATCTCGGACTGTGTGTGAGAAGAGAGACAGAGATGTTGACCTTGCTAACTGTGCCTTCCAGTCACATGGTGTGCTGCAGCAGGTATAGTACATGCTTTGTGTTTTGTCAGTGTGAAAATGAAGGTGAAGATTTGATGTGAAGAGCTCACTTGAATAGAGACATTCACTGCAGCTCATTTCAATGAACTTTATTCAGTAGTGCATTCAAGGTTTCATTTATCTGGAACAATGACTTATACTTTGATTCCTTTCACAGTGTGAAGTAGGATTTCTGTTTTTCTTTCAGACATTCTTTTGCAACTTTGAAGTTTGGGTCATACCGTGGCTGAAAATAATGAAGACCACATATTGCCTCTGTCTTTCCCCAAAGAAGCCTTAATATGCCATTTTCAACAAAACAAGAATGCATTTGAAATGGTATGCTAATTTGTGAGCTGGCACAGAATAAAGTACCTAAGTGATATTTAAATGAGATGTGGATATAAACTTTTGATCATGCACAGTGAGTAATTATACTTTCTCCTCAGATCCAGCTGCCCAAAAGTTCAGTATATCTAGCCTGCATTTAATGCGTTGTGTAAATTATTCACAAGCTCCAGAGAGAGGAGGCCTGTGATGTGCTGAGGCAGATTTGTAATGCTATGCTCGATCAGTGAGAATCTTTTTCAGGTCCAGCAGCTGTTCAGAGAAGTTACTTTTATTAGACCTCTTACTCTAATCTAAGAGCACTGGAAGCTCTTTTTGAAGTTGCTTACATCTTTCAGCCCGAGCCTGATCTCATGCAGGCCCTGGCACCAGCACTAGCACTACAGGACTGGTGGGTGGAGGATTTGGATGTGTTCTTATGAATAGATTTAGTCCCCTCGGTAACGCCATGAAATGAAGCACCAGATTTACAAACTGGCATAAGCATCCAGCAGGAAATTATTGCTACTTAACATTGTTAAAGCTAAAATGGTCTTCACTAACAGATCATGAAAACTTTTAACCAACAGAGCAACATACAAAATGTCAAAAAACGATTCAATACAAAATCAATGTAAATCTTGATGGACCAAGCTAAAGGGATCTTACTGAGAGAGATGTGAAAGTTTCAGTGCTCACAAGCAACATTTTGGCACTGTGACTGGAAGAAGTCACAAACTTCATCACCTGATTTGAGCTCTCTGTTGCAGTGTATATAAGGAAAACGACAACGCTATTTTAAGGGCTACATGACAGTTTGGAGCAAATCAAACAAACTAGGATGTGCTCAGGGTTCACTGTCTCTTGTGGGACAGAAATAGAAAAGTCAACTCTTAAAATAAAGCAACCAATCAGTATCTCCAGATATACTAATAATACACCACTTGATGTTTAAAAAAAAATAAAAACGAGTTCAAAGTCATAGCAAAAATGATCCTAGTGGTAGAACATTCGGGAATGACGGGTATTTGTGCTAATAGCTTCGGGGTGGGAGTTTGGGAGAGGTTGCCGCATGCTCCAGATAAATGTGTAAGAAGTGTTAACTGCTTCTTAGCTGGAGGTCGGTGTAAAATGACACAGGTAAAGCAGCTCCAAGAAATGCCTTTGTGACCTGTGGCCATTTGTTCCTTTGGGCAGTAGGCCTATTTCACACTTTGCTCAGGTCCAGCTTACACAGGTAAGGGGAGCGGAAGGAGCCCAAGTAGAGATGGCCATTGTGCTCGTGGGCCTCGCTAATGTATGCAGCCACCGCGCCGTGAGGGTCATGGAAGCTCCGTACGCAGGTTCCTCCCTCTTGTAGCTCCACCACCAGACTGTACCGAGGCACAAACTTCAACATCATGTCCTGACTGAAGAGCTGAAAGCAAATGGACATGCCGAAGATGAACAAAAAAAAAAAAACAAGCTCTACTGTCCATTATACCATTCTAATAGTGCTACAGCACCCGTTGCATGTGGACTGTGAATACATTAAATGCAAATTATATTACATGCCTGGGTAGGGTGGGCAATACATGAGCCAAATGGTAGCGTCACTTGTGCTAAATGTCACACAAGCTTCCTCATGTTACTCAACAGTTGAGGTCACCTCTGTTTCGCCCACGAGAGAGCAACAAGAGGAAACTTGACAAAGTAGACACATAGTGGAAGGTTTTGCTGCTTGATCACCAGAGGAGCATGCTGTACACATCTATGGTCTAAGCCAATCAGGCGTATGCTTTGTGATTTATCCTTTTTTGGGTTTAACAGATATCCATCGTACAGTAAAGCCGATTTAATGCCAGAATTAATGTTTACACTACTATAGCTCAAATATTTCATGATGATCACACCCTTATGTCATCCACCCTTGTATTTGCACATTTACCAAACTTCACACACCTTAAAAATTAGCTTCTTAATCCAGGGCCTTTGGGATAGGAAGTCAAGCATGGAGAAACCGGGATTAGGCCTCACAGCGGACATAGCCACCCAGTAACCCCCTGAGGAGCTCCGTCGGATGTTGTCGGGGAAGCCAGGTAGATTTTCTATGAAAGTATCCATGCCTCCTTTATTGAGGCCAGCCACATGGACCCTGTGGAGAACTCAGAGTTAAGGAGCTCATCTACACCATGCTGGATGGGGATAGAAAATAAAATTATTACAACTGCAATCAATCAAAGCAATACATGCCTGACACCAATACAATTTCAACAAGACTGAAGTATATCGTTTTATTAAAAATTATTATACTTTTTATGAGTAGGCTGATGAAGTCTGTGCTTCTCAAAGATCCACTGAGGAACAGGCAACATCCTCTGCTGGGAGTCAAAGTTAAAATACATTTCCAACTGAACGTGGAAGTGATTCTCTTATTAAACCTGGTGTGGCTAATTACACCAGTGAGCAATGATGCTGGGCTGAGGGGAATTCATTACAAAGCTTCTAATTAAAGAAGTTCTTCACCTACAACCTGATTATTAATAAAACTAGGTTTTTTTAAATTAACATTCCCCCTCTTCCTTCTCTCTTCATTTTTTAGTCTTAGCCAAGATGAACACCAACTCTTCAGTAACCAAACAGGCTACATGAAAGCATTTCCTACACACTCGTGCCCTTGCTGTGCCCACACTCACTTCACTATTAAAGCGAAAGCGCCATTCGTCTCTCTACACTGGGAGCCTACTGAAGGATCCTGTTACCAAGGCAACAGCAAGCTTGCATCATTTATCCAGGTGAGGCTGGGAGGAAACTCGCATTGCCTCCAGCAGATGTGAGAAGTATGACAGCACTGAGAAGGGCACACTGCATTTACATACAAACTTCCTTGCCAGAAATGATGGAGCATGAAGGCTGATGACAGAATTTTGACCATGATGACCAGGCCAGAGCTTTTAAAGTGCAAATAAACAGAAAATGAGAAAGAATAGTTTATTTAATGTACTTAACTATATTCAGTAAAAATGTGAAGTGTCTGTTATGCGAGTCAAAATCGTTTTAAATAGCAGTACCAAAAATCAAGGCAAATCACGAACAGCGGCAAAACACATTTCCAGGTGCAGACGTGAATAGCAATCTTACTAGTTGCTGTTTTCCTCTTTCTAAATGCTCTTCTTTTCTATTACTATAATGCAGAGACTAACTCAAGTGTTTCTGTCTCGCATGGATATTGATACTAAAATACCCCCAAGATCAATTACATATCTATCTATCCATTTATCTATAATTCTCAAAAACAAATAAGAGTTTTACCTCCTTATTCTTGCCATTGTAGTTTCAGCAACAAGAACAGACTCTTCATCAGGGAAAAGCTGGATTCCATTAGGGAAGCGCAAGTTCTCCATCATCACTGTAACCTCTTTGGTCTCAGTGTCATACTCCAGAACCCTACACCACCATTTCAGTAAAACAGGCATGTTAATTAGTAAACTTCCTAGTGCATTAAAAATATATTAATTGCATAGATCTGTTGTAATTAAACAATCTCTATTTTTAATATAATAAATCACAATAAGTCAAAATAAATCACAACTGCAATTTCAACATGCCCATTAACAGTCTGTGAATCTGATCTAGCACTGTGTCCAGAAAGGAATATTTGAAGCCCAATTTACCGTCCATCTGCTGTGGCTTCCATAATGAGCTTGAGGAAGTCTCTACGCTGCCACCTGCTGCTGGAGTCAGTAAAGTACACCTTCTTCCCATCCTGAGTTACATCCAAATCATTGACAAAAGATAAGCGCCGACCCCCAACCATCTTCCGGGTGCTGACCAGAAGGGTCGACTCACCTGAACGCCATAAAGAGAGGTTTAAAAATAAATAAAAATAAATAAATAAAAAATAAGGGAAAAAATATATCCAATTTAATACCTCATAACCACACTATGAAAATCTAAAGAAAAAAAGAGTGAGGAAAAAGTGAGAGAAAGAAAAAGAATGGCAACAGAAAAAATGAAAGAAAGAAAAAAAGCACAAGTTAGAGAAAAACAGAAAAAAGCATGACTATTTCTTAGGTGGAACGTAAGGCGGGGAGGAGACAACCTTGACACTGAAGAAGAAAAACAAGAAAGACAAAGGCAGAAAGCAAAAGAAAAGAAAGTGAAAAATAAATAAAGAAAAAGAGGACGGACAGACAGACAGAAAGACATAAAAGTAAGACAGATTTCTGACCTGTGACAGGATCGACCTCAAAGAGCCCCAAGTAGGCGTCAGCTACAAACAAGGTGCCGTTGGGACCCACTCTGATTCCAAGGGGCCGTCCACAAACATGCTCCTGTTCATGGGACACTACAGTGCAGGAGAGAGAAGAAAAGTCTGATGACTGACGCATTGATGCAATCTATAACAGTTCCACCAACCAGATTACATCACCTTCATGTGCTGCTACATGGTGGGAAAAGGATACAGGTACGGAATCAGGTTTGATTTTCTAAGTGTACTGTGCCCTGACTCACTGTCTAATAAAAACATGGTGCATACAGGTATGGAGTGGAGGTCTCTGAAGGTATTCTGGCAGTCATCACAATCCTCTCTCAGGTTTCCAGTAAATCAGCATTTTAAACAGGCCTAGAGCAACACATCCACTGCTTTGGACATGAGCAAGCAGACAAACTTCATGCTTTTTCAATAAATATTAAGATTCAAGAGGTTGTTATTGTCAATACAGCCATATACACAGTACACAATGTATTGAAATAGTGTTTCAGGCAGCCCCCCACCCTGGTGCATTTGTAAAAAATAATACAAAAAAGAGATAAAACATAAGCTACAAAAACAAAATATAATAACTATACATATACTTTTAAACAAAAGGGAGATATAAAGAAAGGAATTATATACATACACTGAACAGAAAGACAAAAGACATTTTAAAGTGACAGTGCAAATGAGTGCAAAAAAATAAATAAAATATTTAGTGCAAGGGATGAGTGCAAACAAATATTTTCAGTATTAATGATAACTTTGAGAGATAAATAATGTCAAACTGGGTCATTACACAGAGATGTTCATAAGCACAGACTTGTAAACTATTGCATCACACAGCCAATGAGGAACCTGTTAAACAAGTTATTTTAAAGCCTTACCACATGGGGGCCTGCCAAGAGTTGTCAAAACATGAAATTTCCTTCCATCAATTTTTACTATCTTTCCATCGGCAGTGCCAGTGTACAGAACATCTGCAAAAAAAAGACAATAACAGTGTTAATAAGCAGTGCTGCTGTGCTAATAAACCACCATTTGATTAAGAAAACACTTTATTAACACAAAAATGAAACCAGATTATCTCTGCAATGACAAAACAGACAAAATAACGTAGAAAATACAGAAGAGAGATAATACAGTTTTACCAAGCATACAACACAGCCAGACAACCTTTCACCTACTCGCCTTTCCCACACTAACCTAGGCCCTACGTGCACAGGCTGAAACCCACCAGCAGCATATACTGACCTCCAATGTTGGCAATGGATTCTGGGCCAATGAGCTGATCTTCAAACAGTCTCTCTGCCTGTCTTAGCTTTAGGTTAGGTTCAAAGCAGCCAGTCATGGAGGGTGGCTCGTTGAGACTAGTGTGGTAGAAACAGGATTTAAAGGGCATAAAAGAAAAGCACATAAAAGAGAGAAGGGGAAAATAACATTAATTAACTCTTGGGTTCTTAGGAGCATTAATCCCAGCGCAGGCTGGATGTAGGCTAGAGAAATTGGAGGAGACGGGCCGCAGCGCTGAACGGCAGCAGGGCCAAAAGACCAATCATTAGGCACAGACACAGAACTGAGAGATGAATCTAAATGAGGAGTCACTGCAGATAGGTTCGCTGTACTGCCAAGGGTACTTAAATATTCAGCAGTGGTGCTGGGCTTGACCCAAAAAGCGACTGGGGGATCAGAGCTTGGCATATGAGGAAGCAATGAGGGAGCAGGGAGCTCTACTGTATTCTTGAGCAAATGTTTTCTTACATTTTTCTAGATTAAATGCTAAATACATTAAACATGAACACAGTATGTATCTGTGTGTGTGGAGAGGCTGCCTCAAGTCTATAAAGCTTAGTAATGTTAATTGGTGAAACAGCTGTTTAAATACGGGAAGTATTACAAAACTGGACTGTTTGACATTAGGAAACATGGAAATATGATGTTCAACTGCAGTGAAAATGTTGAGCAACTGATACTATTTCTTAAAACTGACAAACAGAAATTCAGACCTCTATGCAGAATACACCGAGACTCAGCTTTTCCCCCCAGGACTCAAACATCACAGTACAAAGTTATAGCATGGTCATTAATATCCAGTGGTGCACCATGTATAGGTGCACTACAGCCACTTTCCCTGGGGAACCTCATCACATTTTCAACAGAAAAAAAAAATGGAGAGAGGCTGCATAGAGTCTGTGCAAATGAAAAGCCAGCTGCACTATATATATAAATATTGTAAAATTCACAGCCATGCGGTTCTGTTCGAAACTGGGGGTCTGCACCCGTACTTTAAAGGGTTTCTTACTTTTATAGATTTGTATGTATTTTGAGAGATGTGTCACCCTCATAGAGTTCCCAATTAATTTTGCAGGTTTATTTTTTGACAAAAAGGAGAATAACAGCAATTTAATGGTCTCTGCTGAGATTTGCTGGATGTAGCTACTCTTAGTTCTACTTGAATGGTTATTTCCAGAGGCCGGTGCTGTCAGGCTGCCTGCACTACAGCCACGCTCGCTTTACCGTCCAGCTCTTTATTTCTCTGGATTCTTCAGCGAGTGGTGAGTGGCACGAGGCGCTCGCGTGCAAGTGAAGCGTGAACATCTGTCCCTTCAACTTTCCTCTGCTCACCTGAACGCTTCCGGCTGGATGGGCGACTCCAGAAGAAAAACGACCACCAGGAGCGGGAACAGCAGGAACACAGCCAAGGAAAGCAGAGTGACTTTGAACACCTTCCCACTGTAGGTGCTGAAAGCGTGGAAACCATTTCGTGTGGATGATTTGACACAAATAACACAGTAAACATGTAATTAGTGCTTCATTCTCATTGGTGTCCTGCTGTTGCTGATCAGCTGCAGAACGCATAGCTGCCTCAACCATCGTGCGGGTTTGTAAACCCATGTTTTGGGAAATTTGTGATATGTATAAATGTGTTTATGGTAGACAGCGTGCGGTTCTGCTCCTTACCTCGTGCCTTTGTATTGGGGTTCATGGGACTCGTCCGTGATAACCTGAGGTCTGTTTAGCCTCCTGAATCGCAGTCCTTCCGGCTCATTCATGCTGAAATGAATCAAGTTCGCTCGAATGGTGTTCACTACACTTGTTCTCACACTGAGCTTCGTGTCGAAAGGTTATTTTACATTACAGAGCGGACAGACAGACTAACACCAGCCAGTGCTGCTCATCGTCGCCGCCTAGTGGCCACTCTCAGACACGGCTGCGCGATGCTGACTGGGACAGGAATAATAGCGAATTGTGACGCTTTTGAAAATAATTGTCAAAATAAAAGCCCTTAAACTACCTGCGTTTTGTATGGCGTTAGTGAAGGTAAATCGCGTAACGTAGTAGTGCCCCTTAAATGACTTTTATAGGTACATTAGAGTCAGTTTCCTATGGTAGGGCAAATAAACGCTGGAGTCAAGATTGGCTTTATGTAACCTTGGAGGTCCCCTTATTTCACACATAGTGCTCCTGAGATTTCCTGAGATCAGACTACCCGGACCCATCCGATCCATTCATCATACTGGTGCCTTACTTCTGGTTGGAGTTCCTATCTCTTCTGTTGAGGTGGCTCCCCTATGTACAGGTCTAAGATTCGCACGCTTGATTGACCATCATTGTGACCCTGTA
Source organism: Lepidarchus adonis (assembly GCA_037576955.1). Lineage (NCBI taxonomy): Eukaryota > Metazoa > Chordata > Actinopteri > Characiformes > Lepidarchidae > Lepidarchus > Lepidarchus adonis. The sequence goes on from JBBIGC010000145.1 coordinate 7,590,465, forward strand.
CACCTTCCTCAGACTAGTCACGACTGTACACAAAAATGACATTCATCTCTCACACTCACGCATACGCGCACAAAATCTCTTATTTTGAAATGAGCTGAAACGGAACTTCCTATACTAAAGCTGCGTCCCAAACCGCACCAGTATATACTTCACAAACTACAATACTGAATACACACTTGGTAATGGCTGTGCACTACTTCACCTGCTGTTTAGTGGGGTAGTGTGTAGTTTGGGACACGGGCGAGTTTCTTAATGAAGTGTAGTTTGAGCTGCTGAATTACCGTCGCTGTCGCACAGAGGCGCTTTAGACTTTATCGATGGCAAATATAGACAGTACACATGTGGCAGTTTGGATTGCGTTGAAGAGGCTGGATCTCAACGGTAAGCTTCCTGCCTAAACTGTTTAGTTCTTTTAACAAAAAAGAACAAATAAAAAAATAATAAACCAGCAACCGTCAGAGCCATCGGTCCAACGTGTCCAACGATGTTTATTTTGTCTTAAACCCACCTTCTACGTTTAGAAACGTTTATATAAACTGTATTCGTTACTGTGTGTCAGTCTCGTTAGCTAACAACCTCTGAATAAATCTAAATGAACATTGAGAGATCAACAGGTGTTTCTGACAGGACACAGGCATCACTCATCAGCCTTAACATTAGCATCAATATAGTCCTCCTCATGCAGCCAGAGCAGCTCTGACTGGTGCACTGTGTGTCCTGCAACAGGAGCTCCTCTCTGGGATCGGGCCAGACAAACTAGCCTTCACTCCTCACATGCATTAATTAGCCTTGGGTGCCCATGACCCTGGGGCTGATTCACCACTTGTCCTTGGAAAATGTTTTTAGTTTCTAACTCCTGCATATCTAGAACACTAAGGTCTGCTCTTTCAGAGATCAGCCATATAGTCATCACAATAAGATCCTTGTTGAAGTAACTCAGATCCTTATGCTCCTACTTCCAGCACAACAACGTCATAAACCGACGGTTCACATGCTGCCTAATATACAGGTACTTCTTAAAATTTAATATATTGAAAAAGTTCAATATTTCTTGACGGTCCTTTCAGAAAGTTAAATCCATATATTATATAGATTCATTACACAGAGTGAAATATGTCAAGCATGTATTTCTTGGAATTTAAATTATTTTGTCTTACAGATAATAAAACCCAATATTCAATGTCTCAAAAATTCGAATATCACATACGATCAATAAAAACATTATATTTTAAACAGAAATGTCAGGCTTCTAAAATGTATGTTAATTACTATGCACTCAATACTTGGTTGGGCCTCCTTTTGCATGAATTACTGAATAAATGTAACTTGGCATGGAGGTGATCAGCCTGTGGCTCTGCTGAGGTGTAATGGAAGCCCAGGAAGTGGCAAGTCTTCAGGCTGTCTGCATTGTTGGTTCTGGTGTCTCATCTTCCTCTTGACAATACTCCATAGATTCTCTATGGGATTCAGCTTAGGTGAGTTTGCTGGCCAATCAAGCACAGTAACACCCTGGCAGGTGCCAAGTCTTTCTGGATGACATGGGCCCAAATCATCACTGACTGGAAACTTCACACTGGACTTCAAACAACATGGATTCTGTGCCTCTCTGCTCTTTCTCCATACCTTGGGACCTTGATTTCCAAAAGATATGCAAAATTTACTTTCATCTGAAAAGAGGACTTTAGACACTAACTTCTTTTCTTCTTAGCCCATGTCTAGGATTCGTCTGTGCATAGTGGCTCAAGATGCTCTGACTCCAACCTCAGTCCACTCCTTTTGAAGCTCTCCCAAATTCTTGAATGGATTTTGCTTGACAATCCTCTCAAGGCTACGGTTTGCCCCTGTTGCTGGGTTAACCAGCTTCTTTAGCAATGATCTGTCAAGTCAGCAATCTTCCCCATGATTGTGTAGCCTCCTGACCCAGACTGAGACCGTTTAAAGGCTCAGGAAACCTTTGCAGGTGTTTTGAGTTAATTGACTGATTAGGGTGTGACACTGTGACTTTCCAAGATTGAACTTTTTAATAATATTCTAATTTTCTGAGACAGTAAATTTTGGGTTTTATTATCTGTTAGCCATAATCATTGAAATTCCAAGAAATAAAGGCTTGGCGTATTTCACTGTATGTGTAATGAAGCTATATAATATATGGATTTCACTTTCTGAAAGGAATGTCAAGAAATATTGAACTTTTTCATGATATTCTAATTTTTTTTAGATGTACCTGTATCTCACCCCCTGACAGGTGCCATTGTAAGGAAATAACTAGATAGTTCATGTTAATCACTTCAACTGTCAATTATGTTAATGTTTTGGCTGATCAGATGCCCAGATCCGTTCCTCTTAATGTATTTTAAATAATGCTCATTTTCATTTTCATAAATTCAGTTAAACTTTTTGAATAATGCAAAAAAGCACTTGTGCAGTTAAGAGCAGCAATACAGAAAAAATGACAAGTGAGCCTGAACTGTTTTGTAGATGACAGGGTTACAGCTTTGAGAGAGGTCCACATTCCCAGAGGCACAAAAATGAAAGCAGTGAGACAGGTGGGTTGTCATCACAGTAATTCTTCGTCATTTTCTTCATGTTCTTCATTTGTCTGTAATTTTCATGCATTGCTGCAACTTTTATAATTCTACTGTCCAAGAAATGGAGGAAGTGAAACCTTTTTTGTGTTCCATTTTTTTCATAGATCATATCTGATTCTTTCAGACTGGACATTGCCCATGTGACATTCAAGGTATTGACTGACCTCTAATTAATTCAACCAATAGGTGATTTATGGGGTGATGAGAGGGGATGCCTTCCCTCTTGTTATCAAAATGCACTCCCCTTGTTCATCTGCCTATATAACCTATTGCATAACCCTTTAAAAGATGTCTATAAGAGTATTTTTACATACAGTATTGCTGAATAAAATGAAGGTTTCATCCTAGATACGAAACAGCAGAGGCTTTTTAATCCCCTTGCACAGTTGCATACCAGCAAACAGCAAACAAATGTAAGTCTGTTTTTTGTCTGTTTTTTGTTTGTTTGTTTGTTTTTAGACAGTAGTCAGATTAAAAAGAAATCAACACTTCTTTTAAAACTTAATATTCTGTATTCTGTGCTTTATCTATCTGTATGTTTAGACATGCATAAATCAGCCATAACATTAACACAACCTACTTAATATCCTACCCTATCATGCTGTCAAAACAGTTCAGATTATGGTGCACTGTGTGTTTTGACACTTTTTTTGTTAGAGCCAGCATTAACTTTTTGTGCAACAGGAGCTCTTTGCATCAGTGAGCCTTGGGTGCCCATGAAAATGTGGCCGATTCACCAGTTGTCCTTCCTTGGATCACTTTTTCACAAACCTTTGCACACCATGAATACTACTTAAGAATAAAAGAAATCCAAAGATTGGGGGCCATAGCACTGAAGGACCTGTCGCCAATAGTTGAAAGTCTTCTGGTGAATCTAGGGTCACTAAACTGGTGAATCAAGTCTCACAAAACATATATGGCTCTTTGAACCCACTATAGGCTGACTCACTGTGCGCAGAGCTTCCTTATCTTAAACAAAATGCCACGTTGCCTGCCATCAAGGACGAAACAAGTGAAATTATCTGATTTGTGCTCCAAAATCTCTGATTCATCTAGACTCTGTGGCTCCTAACACACATGGCATTAACAGCTGGCTGAAACTGGTTTGATGGGTAACATTAGATCTGAATAGTATAAAACCCCTGATGACCATCAGTTATTGTGCTCAGAGACCGTCAATGCTAATTGATTTAAGTTGGCTTTCATCCAAGTGTTTAAATATGAAATATAGTTTCATACTGGAAGGAAAGTCTAAGGAAGAGTTTGGACTGAGCTATACCTGGATATTATCAGCATAAAATTTAATGTTGAGGCCATGGCTATGAATAATCTTTCCAAGGGGTAGAATGTAAACCAGAAAGAGAAGGGGCCCAATAACTGATCCCTGAGGGACACCACACATAACAGAAGATGTGGAAGATCTGCAAAGACCTAGAGTGATAAAGTATTGTTGGTTTATTAGATATGACCTAAACCATTATAAAATGAGAACATTATTAACAGATTCAGTAGTTGAGCTCAGATCCTTACACTCATCAACTTTAAGAACTTACTTTTCACTTGCTGCTTAATTTAACCCACCCTCTGAAAGGTGTCACTGTAAATAAATAACTACTTAGTAAATGTTGTGTTTCGTATTGTAGATGTTTCGTATTGTTATGGCTGATTGGTGTATTTGACATTTTATTGCCATCACCTGTTAGATTATCATTTCCATTAAGAGTTTTGTATCTGTTTATTTTTCAGGCCGTATGTCTTGGAGGTGGCAAAGTACTTTCAGCATGGTATGATTACTGTGGTATATTAATTGTACTGTAAAGAGATTATAACTTATGTACTAGTCTGATGTTACAGTTCACCAATTCAACATTTATAAACTATCTTGACATTCATTGTATTTCTATATAAATGTTACAAAAAAAAGTTCATGCAAGGCCCAGAAGTACTGCCATGACCGTCATTCACAGAAGCCTGAAGTCAAGACTGCAGGGTATTGTGAGAAGGGTAGGAAAACAGAATGCTGCATGCTAAAGAGTATCACATTAGTTTTTATTTTCCATTTCAATACTACATGATCAGTCAATCATAACATATTAACTATCATTTTAGATTGAAAGATTGGAGGAACTCCTTCCTCAAATCAAGCAAAAGCAGCGTGACAAGATGATCAAGGTAAAACAATGACCATAACATTCAAATAGTCCCACCTCTGCCCAAAAATCCTGATTAACTTTCACAAGGTAATTGTGGACTCTCATGTAATGGAAGTGTCTTAATGCAGGACATTGACTTGTTGAACCAGAAGCTGGTATTTCTTCACAAAAGAATGCAGGTGAGTGAATTCATGTCTCAGAGGACACTTCTAATTAACAAATTCAGCTATTTTAAGGTGCACCTATCACTGGAATGGGCTTTCGCTAGCAAGAAAAATGACAGTGAGCAGTGAGATGTTCAGTACAAAGCGTTAAACCATGTCTTCCAAAGCCTTACAATGTAGTCACCAGCATTAGGAACTTGTGAATACACGTTTAATCTTTTATTAATAATTGTTCTCTTAAGTAAAGCTCTGTACTGGAACAGTTGAACTGCGTTCGTCGGAGTGGGATGAGAATAAGTGGGGTTTTTGATCCAGAGCTATTTAGGAGAAGAGTAGTAGTATGTTCTATTCACACTCTAGGTTTTGATCTTGAATATACTGCATCCTGTTACAATCTCTACCACAGGTAACCCACATGCAGCTGGCCACCTACATGATGTAAAGGAAATGTAATTCCTCTGACTACCTTCTTTCATTGTTCCAGGGCACAGTTCTGACACCCACAGGGCTATTTAGGCACTTTTGCTGGTGACAGGGCTTCAGCATGGGCACTCTGACCAGTCTATGGTTACATGGCCCTATATGCAGTAAGCTGTGATGTACTGTGTTCAGAAACATTACTCTCATGGCTACTATGACATTTTACCATAATTTGTGCCAATGTAGCTCTTCTGGGAAGTTAGACAGCTGAGCATTTGCTCACTCATCAATGGGTCTTGGGGATTCATCGTCATTTTGGAAATTCTCTATTCATCACAATTCTCATGTTTGCCCATTTTGCCTGCTACTAAAACAACAAGAAATTACTGTTCACTTGCTGACAGTTGCCATTGTTACAGCCCGTCATTGGCTGATCAGTGTACTACTATACTACAGGACTATATTACATTATAGCAGGGGTGGGCCACACTGGTCCTGGAATGCCAGTGTCCAGCAAAGTTTGGTGATTTCCTTGCTCAAAAACACCTGGTTCAACTCACTTGTTAAATTAGTTTAGTACTAGTGTCTGACAAGGGAATCTTTTAAACTGCTGGACACTGTCCCTACAGGACAAGAACTGCACCTCCTTGCAGTCGTGTTGCACTATTTGAAATTCATGGTTTTGTGTCTTTAACAGATGGCAGAATCATGCTGCTGGGAGGGAATGTTCAGACGAGCGCCACTTTGGTGAACTTCGTTTATGTATTAATTACTCTAAAGTAATAACAGTAGGAAATGTAGGCCTTTTCATTTGAACTAAAATTAAACCTTTTTTGTGTTGGTCCATATGATTTTTGTAAAGATCTTACAGAAATCTATCCACTTATTTTTCTATCGCTGTCATAAGTAAACCTCATCTCATGAATGGAAAGTTAGTAATATTTAGTTTATTTCTGTCTATTCATGAATTACTTGTAAACTGTGAAGAACACCGTTTTCAAATGATTTCAAAATGTTAAGGGAGTGATAGTTAACTAGTATGTATATGAGCTTGTAACTGCATTTAAAATGGTGTATTGAGAGTTAATTTGAACTACATACAACGATCAGTGATGTTGAAGATCTACCTTCTTTGAAAAAAAAAAGCCTGTGACGAGTTTGTCTCCACTGGTTTATTGTTTCAGGAAAAGGCGTAATTCTGAGCAATGTTCACTGTTTTCTTGGAGAACTCACAGATGCTTTTAAAGTACCAAAATATATTTTCCAAAATACCTTGTATAGAAATCTTACTGAGCTGTGTTAAGATGGAAAATAAAACCGATGAGGGCCAATCTCTTTGTCCTGGGGCGCTTATCTTGAACCTGCACTACACCTAAATGACCTTTTTCATTTCATGTCCGCATGAACATTTTTATCCCTCATTGTACCTGCAGTGTTGCTGACCAGACCAAAACTGAAAGAAATGTTGTAATTAATTTCAAAATCAGAATGCATTTCTTTGATTAATTTTTATCCCTTTTTTCCATGAACGCTGTAAAGATTTATGTATAGTAGGTATGTGTCTACTTTTAAAAAAAAACAAAACAACAATCACAAATCACAATTTACAAAAAAATGTATTTGAATACAATTACATATGGATGTTGAAAGTAAGTCACAAATACAATGGAGAAAAAAAAAAAAAACTTTTGGAAAATGCTATGTACTATATACAAGGGCATTTGACTAGACAGGAGTACATAAGGATTCACAGACTTCATTTGTGATGCTGTACCTCTACTGAGACAGCTACACTCAACCAAGTGGACATGGGAATTCAGACAACAATTCATTTCAAAAAGAATGGCTGGTTTCAGTTCAAATTTCATCAAATTATTTAAAACTAAACATATGGTCTTGGGGAATCAATCCATAAAAAGAATCCAGTGAGGGTGGTGTACGGAAAGAAAGCATCCAGTTTCTGTCTTCATCAAAAGAATGGTAAAAGAACATCATGTTCAAGGACAGCTGGTCTACTCAGCTTTAGTTTTTTTGCTGTCACTGCCATTCTCTTCAGACACTTGCTCATCAGGCTTCCGTTTCTTGGTGTTCTCAGCCACATTGCTGTTGGCATGTGGTGAGAAGGTGACGATCATACAAGTCATGTTGTCGCAACCTGTACCATCTCCAGATGTGTCTGGTGCCAAGCAGTGGTCAAGCAGCTGGAGGAAAAAAGATTACGTCAGTGTATTTTTTAAAATGTTTAGCTTAGACCAAAAACATAACCCCATACCAACTGTAAAGCATGGTGGTGGAAATGTTATGGTTTGGGGTTGCTTTGCAGGATTTTAATTAATAAAATAATTTTAATTAATTTTTCTATTCCGTCCCAAATAAAATCCTTCTTTCCATTGATTGGTTAGGCAAATACTATTCTGTTGTTGAACTAATACTTCAGAATATGCAAATTATTCAGTGCCTACCTCTTCAATAATGGCAGACAGTAATCTGGTCTCACTACCTTCAGGTTTCAGTCTTTCATTTACAAAGTCCACAACCTCCTGACTGCTCATTACATTCCTGTAAGAAAATAAGTGTTAGTGACCAGTGAAAACACAAAATTAAACATGACGATGGTTAGAGGTGGTAATAGGTTTTAGCGCTATATTACTGCATCAGTACTCCAATATTACATTGGGTAACATGCACTGATTAGTAATTGTTCGTCAACTGGCAAAAAAAACAAATCAACATTTTCCATCTATACCCTGGCACATTACCAAGTGAAACTGCTATAAAAGGATAAAAGATGCTTTTTTTTTTAGCTAAGCTTTCTGATTATCATGGGCGTAGGGGCGAGAAACACTTGTTAATATTGTTTTACCACTAGCTGGCGCACAATAGGTAGGCTAGAATTTTTTTTTTTCTATAAAAGATTGTGAAATGTCATACTTAATATAACCATGGTCACAAACTAACTCATTCGAAAAAAGTGCACTTTAAATGTTACACTTAATAATAAAGAAGAATAAGAATAAAACTGCTGACTGTGAGGCATAGGGTCAATGATCAAGTTTGGTGGATAAAGAATAATGGTCTTTTTTATTATTAGGGCACCTTACTTCAGATAAATCTGAATGCTACAATAACAATGCCCCCTTGCAGGTAACTGTTAAAACATTTTAGATGAAAAATGAGCAGAGCTAAAAAATGTCTAAACCTAAAATAAAATCCTTGAGATGCAAGTAAAACATTAAAATATTAATATTTAAATGTACACTTTACAAATCATATTTACTGTATTTAAAATGTGATGACTATAGTGTATGCTCTAGTTTAAGTTCTGAAAGAACATGATTATGGTCATTTGTCTTCAATGTTTGGTCCAAAATTACTTATTTAATACTGTATCATGAACCTAGTTTCACACTCAAAACTAACCAGAGTCAAACATGTTCTAACAGTTAAGTGAAAAGGACTAGACAGCACAACACTAAATATCTGCAATTATTCTTTCTAAAAGTAATGCACATTATTTAAGATCCTTTAACACTCACCAAATGCCATCACAGGCAACAACCATGAATTCATGGTCTTCATTAAGAGTCAGCACTTTCACATCTGGTAAAGAAGAAATCATCTGTTCCTCAGGTGGAAGAGCCTTGTTCCTCTTATAAAAGTGGTCACCTAAACACATCATGACAATGCCATCTTAGTCATAAAACTACCCAAAAACGGTATTTAAATCTTACAGAAAAGTTTAATTAAGAGTGAAGAAGCAGGGAGTCTCACCAATTGCTCTGGAGAGGTTAAGGCCTCCATTGACACGGCCATCCATGGTCACCTTGCCCCCTGCGTTCTTTATTCTGGCAAGCTCCAGTTCATCTTCTGGTTTGTGGTCATAAGACATGTCAACTGCCTTGCCTCTCTCAGACACCACACAGCGGGAGTCCCCAGCATTAGCCACTATAAGCTGCTTCCCACGTATAAGGGCCACCACAGCTGTAGTCCCACTATCTGAGCCAGGCTGAGAAATTTGTGTAAGAAAGACAAATTTACCAATGACACATTCATCAACTGTATTATGCACTGGGGGTGTAATTAAATTGACAAATTTACCACTTACAACTTATAAGAATTTACAGCTAAGGAGCAAATCAAGTCAACTGTGCAATTGGCATAGGAAAATGTGGACATGTACGTAGTGTGCTTGTCAGGAGGGGGTTTGCTTACTTTCAAAGTACTCGTTGACCACATGAATATTTCCAACTGTAAATATCTCCTGCTTTGTTCACCACAAATGTTGAACTGACAAATGCTAAAAGATACCATTGTCAGCAATATGACAATGTGTTGTGTTTTTAGTAAACAACTTTACTGCAACTTCAGAGCATGAATTCAGAGCAGACTCTATTCCGAAGCTCACAGACTTTTGTTTTCCCAGTGTACACACATCTGACTCACCGAATTCAAGGCTTATAAGTAGCAAATAATTAACTAAGGGAAGACACAAAAACAGGACATTGGCTTCCCTGGGGAGGGATTAAGAATGGTTACGATTTCCATTACAAATTAATATATTTAGTAAATTAGTCAGGCTTTTGCAATTTACAGTTTTGCCCAGGGTACAAGAAGTATTTAACATTTATTCAAGTGCTGTACAAACTTAGAAGCATTTGAAATGGAATATAACATTTGATTTTTTTTTATGCTAGGACAGCAAGGTGTTTGTAAAAAATTTCATTGTTTAAATTAAGTGATGTGATCTATGCACATGTGGAGCAATGGGCACCTATCAACAGTGCCAGGGCAGCAGTGTAGCGAGATGGTTCCAAATTTGCTCAGTTTACCTTTAGTTATATTATTATTATTAACGATACTCATCTATGTAAAAATACTGATCATGTTTACGATCAACAATGACTTAACAAGGTAAGAAACAATGTTAATATTCTACACTTTATTTATATTAAATCTCAGCAATTGTTTAAATTTTCAAATGATCACTTCTTCAACATTTAGTAGTGACATTTAGTAAAGTGTCTCCACATTGTGCCAATTTGCCATCCCCCCCACAAATGACACACACGCAGGTTTCTTTCACAGTACGGTAAAAACCTTTCCCACCATTCACTGTGAAATTTATACCCTGCCATGTTTTTGAGAAGAAAACCTATTCAGCTCCCCGTCTTCACTGCGCCAGCGAGCTTACTCTCCACCAATGGTTTGTCATGCGCACAATACTGACCACTGAACATGTATAAACATGTTTTAAATACCTTTTTATATTGTCATTTTTAATTATACATAAATGCAAATGTGATTACAGAAGAATAGCAACAGCATAAAATTTAAATTTAGATGCTGCTCACTGGTGAGTTTTTGGAACAGGTCTGCTCCAGGTCCTAATCACTAGGCCACCACTACCCGCAAGTGTTTGTTTTGGGGATGAGCTGTAGTTGTCACCACTTCACCAGACTAGCAGATAGTGCTTTAAAATTATGCAAAAAATACAGGGGAAAAAGAAGAAAGGGGGAAAAAAATCCTCCAAAAATCAGAAGATCTGAACTAATCAATATCGGCCTGGATAACGCATTTTAAACTCAGGACCTTGACAATCACACCATGTTCGATGGGTTTACACCTGGCACTGCAATCATAAGACATGTTAATATACAGTGGCTTGTAAAAGTATTCGGCCCCCTTGAACTTTTCCACATTTTGTCACATTACAACCACAAACATGAATCTATGTTATTGGAATTCCACGTGAAAGACCAATACAAAGTGGTGTACACTTGAGAAGTGGAACGAAAATCATACATGATTCCAAACAATTTTTACAAATAAAATAACTGAAAAGAGAGGTGTAATGTGACAAAAAGTGAAAAAATTCAAGGGGGCTGAATACTTTTGCAAGCCACTGTATGCAAGCAGGGTTTAACTAGCAGTCTTTTGGTGAACCAAAACAAATTCAACAAATATTTTATGTTCCAAATAAAGTGTTTTGTGGGGTATGGAAAAACAAAATTTCTGAACTTATATTTAAATTAGTTTAAATTTAACCAAGTTGATCAATCTTTAAAGAGGTAAATAAAAAAATCCAATCCCTACCTGAACTGCAGTTATTATTGTGCCCATAGTTTAACATATGGATTGTTACAAAGTTCAAGTAAATAAAATATTATAAATTATTAATAAAATCAAGGCCTTGGACTTTCTGAAGTTTTAGACTACAAATGAGCTTGATGAAAGAAATCAAAGTCGATTCAGGCAGCTAAACCTTTTTCCTCCTTTTTTGAGGCAGGCAAAAACTGATTAGAAATCCTCCGCCATACAGTTTTAAACACTTCTTAAATGGACAATCTCACCTCTTCTTTTCCATCCATTCCTGGCAAGCACATTTCCTCTTCTTCCTCATCTGTGTCTTCCTCCTCTTCCTCAGTGTCTTCCTCCTCTTCATTTTCACTGCTTTCTTCACCATCCTCCTCACTGCAGTCCTATTAGACCATGAACACAATAGTATAGGATGAAAGGTATAAACATTATTAATTAATTATTATTAAATTCTGTGAAAGTCAAGTCAGTATTATTTTGCCTCCAATCCAGCTCATCCCCTCATCTTTGAATGGCAAGAACCTAGCTGGTTGAATTTAAATGCCAACATTGTCTTTAACATGAATACTTACTTCTTCATCACTGCCTTCCTCTTCATCCTCACCATCCTCTGACTCATCACTGTCCTCAAAAAACTTGGACTTGGCACTTCCTGGAGGAGGTGCTGCAGAAGATGAACAAGATGGGCCAGCATCTCCGGTCACTCCAACTTTCTCTCCATCAGAGGAGGACGAGTCACCTTCTGAGCTTCCCCCACTGGAAGCTGCTGCTCTCCTGCAAGCCCTCATTTTGGAGCCCCCGGCTGCTTCTCCAGTCTCACTCGTCTTTGCTTTTCCATTGCTGTCCATTTCAGAGGCCTCACATGCCGTCTCGCCATTGATTCCCTTCTCAGCATGAGACGTTTTACCATCCTCAGGCTCTTTGGAAGCGTCCTGGGCAGGCTTTTTAGCCAATTTGTTCAGGTTCTGCCCGTATCGGACAAGTAGCTCTTCGATTGTCATGGTGGCCTCTTCATGCAGAAGTGCGGCCTCCTCATTATCCACTGATGGAACAGAAGATACAAAGTTAAAAACCTGGGTTAAGGTACAGGACTATGGGTGCCCATTATAAATACAGAAGAGACTTTAAGCTCCCATATTCTATACAACATTTCTGCCATTATATTCATGTAAAAGAACATCCAAGCAATCATAAACTAAGTTGGGCATTTGCCTGATGAACATTGTAGTGGTGCCAACACTAACAATACGGTTGCAGAAGTCAACATGTGGAAAGTACCCTCCTCCCCCAAAAAACAGTATGAAACAATGATAACTCTTGTTCCATTCACTGAAGCTTGCATGCACACATCATTCTACTCACGGTCATCTTCATCTGCTACTTTTTCTGACGCTGCCTCCTCTTGAGGGCGGCCAGCAATCTGAACAAGCTCCTTGATTACTTCTTCTGTGGTAATTCGACTATCTATAGCCAGGAAAGCATCCTCCAAAGCCTGGAAACATGTAGGCACACAGTGTATGAGTTTAGTGGTCAAAGATTTCAATTTTTTCTCCCCAAGTTCAAGAAAAACAAACTAGCGATGCTTGGCTGACACGGATAACATCTTTGTAGTACTGAATCATGTCAATACAGTGTCAGCTCCAGAGCTCTTTAAAGCTGCATAAAGTTTTAATTCTTTAACCCATGTCAACATGCCCTTGCTGTTATAGCTCTGGTCCATCTTTACATGCTGAAAATTAAAAACCAGAGACGGTATAATATCCTAGCAACTTCTGATGTCCGCCTAGCAAACAAAGAACACAAAAGAAGGCTGCTGCTTTAAAATCTACAGAACATCTGTGTAAACAGCCCAATGTCGACGTTCTATGGTTTCCTGAGTAGAGAGGGGTTATAAAGAAATATGGCACAGATGTGCGTGCATTCAAAACACACTGCTTCTCTTACCTTTTGTAATTTGCCATCTTTATAAGCCTTCTGCTCCTTTATAATGTCAGGCAAATATTTGGAGCAGTATAAAGCGACTTCTTCACCTAGGAGAACAAAAATTCAGATTCCACTGAAGCATTGTTACTATTAACTGACAGTGAACATGCAAATGTTCCAGGAAAGTTTTTTCAGAGATTGCTAGTGTAGGTCATATTTCCCCTACCCCCGTGGCCATCATATACAGCAAACATCGCAGTCTCTTCATCCAGCTCTGGGATACAGTTGTGGGCATCCTGAAAATGCAGATGAAACGTCAGTGTGGCTTAAGATTTTTGTACTAAAAGGCCACAGAACAATGCAGCCAGCCATGTGGCAAGCACAAAGTTACCACCCAGGCTAACTGGCGCCAAAAACAGCACATGGCCATTCAAACAACTCAATAAAACAATAAAACTTGTTCCCCGCCTTCTGGGGCATCAGATCGATGGCTTTCTAATTTTAAAATGCGCTCATCTGTTTGGTATGCAAGGTATAGCTAGTAAGCTAACGCACGGCCGGTAAAATGCGTGAGCTAGCTAGCTTTATTAACATGCCTGACCCGGAGCGAACTGCAGCCCTCATTACCACCACAACTGTGTCGGTTTTACCTCCATTGAAATGCGCCAGCCCTGCATGGCAGCGAAGCCATAGCTCAGCTTTTTGTTTCCACCATCGGCTGCTGTTTTCTCCGTGTTGGGCTGAGACAGGTAAGCCCCCATGATCCAGCCGAGCTATTGTGCTGGTGCTCGAAGAGAACAAGGCGTTGCTACAAACTGGGCTACGATGGGTCCGAAGCAAAGGAGGATCTCACAGCTGCGGTGTTTGTTGGTACCCAGAGAAGCCTTGGAACATTTCACTGGCCTAGTGATGGCAAAGTTGAGACAGTCAACGAGAAAGAGAGGTAGCGCTGTTCACCCGGTACTTTTAGCCGGCTGGCTAACTGCTGCAATCCCCGCTAGCTAACGCAGGAGATGCTGCTGAAGTTTCTGGGGGGTCGAGCTCACTGGAAAACACACACGAAGAAAAGCGCCTCGCCTAAAAGTGTGGATGGGGTTTAGAAAACACGTACGCACGACAAAAACGTAACACGTGTGAGGCGCATAATCAGCGGCCGCTTTTCGCACTCATTTCAGGGGCTGGAGCTGAAAAGGAAGTGGAAGCGCGAGGCGCGCATGGCCCAAAGCTCACCACACTGAGACGCTCATGGTTGCGTCGCCTTTGCGCAAACGAATTCTCTGCGAGGTAAAATAGAAATGTAGGTGAAATTGACATGAACATATTAGACATCTCAGGGGTGAGCGTGTATTTGGCTTTTCTATGTATAAATTACGTTTGTGTTGTAATGCAGTATAAAGTAATAAATTATGGTAACTGCACATGTCATGGGTAACTTTTAATATAATTAGTATTTTTCTTATTTTAAAGTGGCACCAAAAAACACCTTAAACAGGTTTGTAAATATTATCCAGACTGAAAACAGATAACCAGACCAGAAACGTACTGTTTATTTATGTATTATTTATTTATGCTATTATTTTTGTTTTTGTTAACAACAACAATAGATGATGATGATGATAATAATAATAATAATAATAATAATAATAATATTTAATAAAAAATGTTTATGTATGTGACAAATGTTCATCTTTCAAAACAATCTTGAGCACCTTGCAAATAGGTATATAAAATACAGTCATATGCAAAAGTTTGGGCACCCCTAGATAAATAACAGATTTTGTAATTGAAAAGATGTTAACACAGTCTCTCTAGGACATGGAAAAAATACACAATATTTTCAGCAAACATTAATGCATAGTTACTTTTTATGCCATAAATTGGCATATTAAGTTTGGGCACCCTACATAATCAGTACTTAGTAACACCTCTTTTGTATTACTGGGACTGGTTCATATTAGAATCCACTGCCATCTGATGATGTCACTAATAATTCTTTGTTTATTTAAAATGATTAAAACCTGGCTTTGTGAAAATGTTTGCTACTTAGCTGTGAGCTTGTGACCTGGTGTCCTGGTGTCCTAACTAGTTGCTAAGCCAGCGAGTTCCAGTACCCATTCACTGCAGTGTTAATAGCAGCATTTGTGGCCTGTCTGTGTCCCCAGACTGTTTGCACATTCATCAACATATATTCTTCCTCATTTTCACAAAAATAAGTTGCCTTAGTGAACACAGCATATGCAGTGTATGGAAATATTTTCGCTTAAAAATCAGTTGAGGAAAAATATCACAGTCTGTGTGAATCAACTGCTGACTCGAACAACCTGCGGGGAAAATCCCTAAAAATCCATATCATTTGACTAGCCATTGTATGAAATATGCAATTACTACAAACACAACTTCATTCAAATATTCATTGCAATTAAATATCATGCTTTCTTAGTTTGGATGATTTTATGAGAGTTTGTTTTAAACAATACAAAAATGTTTTAAACAATACTGATCTTTTTTTCCTTTAACTTCAGAACAATTTCAGATGAAGAACCTCTATCTTCACCTTTGTCATTTTAGCCATCGTTACAACAGCCAAGTTCAATGTTTAACAAATACAGCACACAATTCAGAATATATGTGAGAATGCAGGACAGTCTACTTCTGCTTTTGTTCTAATGTTTACATTCACATAGTCCATCCACATACTTCCTCACAGCAGACCATCTTCTTCTACTGAGCATGGGCACTCTAAGTGATTTATAGCAATGCAGCCCCATACGCAACAAGCACCAATTCCAGGGATGCAGCTAGAAATTGTGGGCACTATGAGAATGTAATATTGTGCCCACAATATTATATAACATTTTGTTTATATACATCTTAGGGCCCTTATCAGTGCTGGGCCCTTGGAGTAACCACCACCACAACTCCACCACAAACACAGCATCCTTGTACAGTGCACTGTATGTTTCGACATATTACTGTTTTTCATATCCCTGTCATAGCCAGTATTAATATTTTCCTCAGTTTGTACTACAGTCGCCTTTCTGTGGAATTAATAAGTTTAACTTTTGATCTATTTTGCTGCTTTCAAAGCATTCACTTAAAGAAGTGACTGTTCACTGGCTGCTGAATGTTATTCATTTTTTCTTCTCAGAGTTTTTATGTGGCTGATCAGTGTGTTGTTGCCAATTTCGGGGAAGTATGAAATTAATCTATGTATGAACAGAAACTGATACATGCAAAGCTTGTTGGTTGTTGATTAAATTTCATAAGTTATTCATAAGTTAATAATTACTGATTCAGCATATCTCTCTTTTATAAATTGGGCATGGGGCATGGTGCAGAGATTTAGAAGGAAACTACAGGTAAACCACAGGTGTTTCACACACACACACACACACACACACACACACACACACACACACACACACACACACACACACACACACA
>JBBIGC010000145.1:7612348-7655505 GCA_037576955.1 Lepidarchus adonis
GTGTGTGTGTGTGTGTTTGTGTGTGTGTGTGTGTGTGTGTGTTTGTGTGTGTGTGTGTGTGTGTGTGTGTGTGTGTGGTGGAAAGAAAACACATTAAGAGAATTTATGAGCCTCTGTAAGGATGGTGTGTATTTTTATTTCCACCCCTGGTGTTATTTTGTTTTTATTTTCTTCCCTCTTTTGACAGCTGGAGAAAGTGACCTGGCTCAGTAAGTTGTTTACAAGCTTTTACAAGGTGGAGGGTTAGCATTAAGCTTTCCAAAACTGATCTATCAAATTTTATTAATTTGCTAAGCCAATTAGGCTCACTTCCAAAAATCTGCTGTTGTTTCAAGGGAATGCAGTGAAAAGACCAGAGTTTTTGTGTACCAGTCTCTCAGATGCACTCTAGTCTACAACAGGCCAAAAAAGGCTCACAAAAAATAAATGTGACACAAAAGCATTTTTTAATGATACAGTGTTCTGTGACTTGCAACAATAGTGGGCATTTGGGTCACAATATAGAACCATTCCTTTTTTAAATATACAAACAAGTGAGTCTCCCTGCTTGTGAAGAAACCTGTTACCAGCAATGAACAATTCATGCATTCACAACGTTCACATTTCTATATAGTGTCATTACACCAACTCTGGGAGGGTAAAGGCATTATGCACATGGATTATGTTGCCATTTGCCAGACCCCCACAATTGCATGACACCTTTGAGTGATGGAGGGTGAGGAAGGACCATACTACCCATGCATAGTGAACAAAACTATTTGTGCTTTTTTGGAGTCCCAGGTGTCTGTGGCACCACTGAGAATCAAGCTCTTCCAATGATAGGGCCAACGTCTAGAAAGTTCCAAAAGAACCACATTTAAAAAGAGATTTGTGAATGTGAGGAAATGTTTAAAGGCTTAAAAACTTGCACTTCTAACATTGTTATTTATGTAGAGGTTCTTTTAACTTTCAAAAGGTTCTTTTGATTTAAAAAGTAGTTTTTTAATGTTAGAGCTAACAATCTATATCATTAGTTAATATACGGACATATAATAACATGTTATTCTTTGTTGCTCATTAAAATACCTTTTGGTGGATGCTTTCATAAATGTCCTACGAAAGGTTCTCGGAAGAGATGCTGAGAGGAAATAGATTCTGAGGAATCTATTTAAAGAAGAAAAAGCATCTGTATCAGTTGGTTTCCCCCTCTAGAACCATACGTCCAAGCTAAGAGCATTTTACTTTAAATATTGCTAAAGCTCTCTTTGGAAGAAAAGCCGAAAAGATATTTTCAGAGATACTGGCTTTTTTACAGTAGTTTATATAGTTGAAAAATAATGGAAGGTGTTATTTCATTGCTTTCACCAGAGAAAAGTAACTTTGTCTCAGATTAACATCAATTAAATACTTAAAATATGTTTCAGTTGTTTTATTTACATATGTACCAAAGCCTTAAAAAGGAAGCATGTATAACCTTTTTACAGCAGTGTTAAGAGAACCGTGTTCCACCACAGACGGGAACCAAATCACAGAGATTTTACTCTTTTAAAGCTTTTCTGTAAGGGGCTAGTTACTAAAATGACCAAAATCGGTAATATAGACTGAGCAAAGAATATTTTTGTGTAACCTTTTAAATATTTCACCCCCACCCCAAACCCAATAGTTAAACCCACTTAAGGTCTAAAGCTACCCTTTATCTCTGATGGTACACTGTGCAAATGGATTTGCTCCTTCTGACCATAATTAATGGGGGAATGGTGAACATGTGTTAAGAGCATTTGTGTGTTGGCCTCTTGGTGACTTAACTGTTAACCCAAAACAATGCAAGAGTCTTCACCTCTGTAATGTAAAAATAATGTGAAGAGGAAATGTTTTTGTCAGTTCAGTCCACTACTTTTGGCTGCAAATGATCTAAACACCTATTAGTTTGATAACATTTTGTTCTCCAGGACATGATTTAGAAATGAACAAGGAGGTTATGAGAGAAATTCAAAACCAATGCTGCATGCCTTTTCAACAACTAAGCACATGTTCGTCTCTTATTTGTATCTTTGAGTGTATCTGAGGTCTGGTGCCACAAACCTTTCCAACAGCCACACCCTGAGAGTCTCTTAAAGTGGAGTAGCAGGTAGGTGCTAATTCTAATAATCAAACTCCTGCAGAGCTCTCTTTGATCTACAATAACTCTGCATGAAACACACACTCACACACTTTCCACTGCTCCTCACACTGCATCTGCAAAGAGCCACTTCCTATTTGTCATCACTTAGCCTTATTAAAAAGACATAGGAGGTAGCAGAGAAAAGGGGATACACACAGTTGCACGCACACATGGACACACACACAGGCATGGAAAAAAGACATTGGCACAGTGGTGTGAAGCTGCAGTTCTGTCTCCTTTGACGGAATGTGTCAGCAACTGCAGACATTTATTTATTTGTTTGTTTGTTCATTCATTCATTCATTGCATTTTACCTACTTAATTTACTAATATTTATCCATGAAAAAAAATTAAGAAGAGAAAAATATTCCTACTAGGAAAAAGATCTTAAAAGTAGCATTGTAAGCATGGAGCACTCCATCGCCCACAATGCACCACACACTGTTACCTGTTACAAGACAACTAGGTGCTTAAGTGAGGGAGCTAACACTGTCTAGCCTGCTCTGATGTTCATGACTAAGGCCTCTTAAAGCACTTACAAATGGCTAATTTTAAAACCTCCCATCTCTTTTCATGTGTAAACACCTAAATTATTCTATGAAAGAGAAAAGGGAGATCAGCACTGTATGGAGCTTTGTCACATGCAGAGTGGGCTTTCCTCTTTCTCTGTAGTAGATTTCCTTTTTTCCATTCTTTCCTGAAAATTGGACCTGTCAGGAGTGTCCAAAGGCACCATAGTCTAAACACTGAAACGGACTGTCAAAATTAACATCTGGTTCAATAACCTCTTTCACAATATCTACCTATGGTATGAAAGATTCAGAAGCAGAAGCAGAAAAGCTTTCGCAAATGATGGGTTAATATTTTATTCAGTGGACATAATCCCTTAAAATATTCAAACCTTCAAAAATTGGTATGTGCTATTTAATTCAATGGAACATTCTGCACCATTCTGAGAAACTGCATATTTAGTACAGAAATGTATACATTATATATTATTGTACATACATATACTGCATAAATTTAAGTTAAAATCAAATAAATAAATAAAAAAAGACACAGAGAGTGTACTGAGTTTACACAATTGATAAATGGCTTTAGACATTCTCTGAAATCTCTGAAACAAAATTTCAACAAAATGTAACCTTAATTGGAAATATTATTATCAAAGCTAATACAGCATACTTATCTACAGACATGTACTCTAACTGTGACATTTACAAGCTCACACAACATCTCACTGCTTGTTGTGAACTGTGCTGCCCTGACTTCACTGAATGCATGGCATTGTGTGATGGTGCAAACCTTGCATACTGTCCAAATCTAATATAAAGTGAAGTGCAGACATGAGAAAAAAACAATTCACTGGAGGTCTTCCTTCCATTGCATCCAGTTAACCTCATTCAAATGTGTACATTGCTTTCACATGATGAAAATAGAACATTATTGCCAAAAATAACTGCCAAAAGTATGTGAAACTGCAATAGTCCAAGTTGTGTAGACATTATGTAACATTACATTGTTTTTTTCACTGTGAGGTCTCAATCAAAATACACATGTAGCTTCTTTTTGAACTGGAAATAAGTAAAACATTCTCTGCTGAGAACACACTTAAAACTGGCATCATCTATAAATTATTTTATTTACAAAGATTAACATATTGGGGGAAAATGTGCCATAATTTTTGCACAGGCTGCATCATATATAGATGTGTGTGTTTCATAATATATAAAATTAGCTGAAAAACAGTAATTGTGCATTAAAATGTGTCTTTGTGTATGTGTTTGGAAATTCAATTTAAAATAACAAAAAAATTAAATGTGATCTGACCAGGAGCGCCCAAACTTTTGCATTTGACAAGCAAATTCTCCCTGTTAATATTGGGTGACAAAGCAATTCACCCAAGGAGCGGCACTGTGCCACAATTTGGCCCAGACCATGAACTTTGTCACCATCAGGTGGCGTATTGTTGTCACCCGCCACTCGGGCCCTTGCGCTTAACACCACACAAGCTCTTTTCCACTTGACCCCATTCATACACTCAGCTTGCTGGACTTTTTTTTTTTTTTACACATGCCCAAAAGCCGCATAAGCCATAAAAGGCTGTTTAGTGAACCCCTCTCTTGTGTCTTTACATGCCCCGGCACTCTCTATTATACGGCCCATGGCCACGGTGTAAAATTGAATTACCTGTTACAAAGCATGCTATACACTGCAATCAGGATGTCTTTCTTTTTCCCACAGAGTGGCGTGGGGAGGGGTGTCACAGGGAGAAAGCAGACACCAGCTTGTGGGAAAGAGATATAATTCAATCAGATCACAAAATGGGCAAGGCCTGTTTTGTTCGCTCATGGGGTGCTGCGTGGAATTCAAAGTAGTTGATATGTTGGGAAAGGGACAAAGCAGATGGGTGATAAGGGCAACACTCCTCTTGCAAGACCAAAGTCTCAACTAGTACAAGATTTCTTGCAAATATTTTAAATATTAAAATAAATATAAAATAAATATTTATTAACTCAGGCCAAAGTTATTAATTTCATTTTGTTAATTTGCAAGCTTTTTACTGCCAATAAATTATAGAATTGTGGCAAAAAAAATAAGGCCAACATCGATGTACCCCGGGGCAATGATTGGACACATGATTATAACTTTTTATTTAATTCAAATTATGGTCAAATATATTTTACTTGTACTTGTAAAAATATTTTAAAGAATTGCTCTGCTTGATTCTATGACCTTTGAGTGATGATATCAGATTTAGGTTTTTAATAATTGTGACTTTGTGACTTCTAAGCAGTCTAATTCCATTTTTAACAGAAATTAAATAAAATGCTTAAATCTAAAGTGTTTTCTCCCAACATTGCTCTTATGCATTATGTGCATACAATTAGCTTCTGTATTTGCCCATGTGGGTTTTAGCACATTACAGATAAAGATAAGGGAAAGTTGATAGGGTGTGACGGGGTGCTGTGAAATACACAAGGCCCTCATCAGGGAAACATCTCTTCATCATCAACTCCCACTGTCTTATCAGTCTCATACGTCGCTCATTATTAGCTTAACGTCCAGGCTTCTGTGCCATACTAAGACTAGACTAGGCTGGGTGAGTGAGTTATCAATGGAGGAATAGGTGGGGCACTGGAGGCAGGATGGGGAGTTTCTAAAACCAGCCTTTAATCAAGTGATTGGAGATAGGTGCTTACTGATGTTTCCTCTCTAACACCGTCACAGACTGCTGCTGTCTGCCAGACTTCTTCTCCATGCCCTCATTCCTCAGAGATGTTTATTGGAACAGTCTAATAGCCACAATAAAGATAATTCCCAAGCATAGAAAACTTAATCTTATTTTAAATATAAGAGCAGAAATGAATAGGTTGTATAAATACTACTCAATATCAATGATATTAAAACATGGTTTTAAGTTTTTTAATTTAACTTGAAAACACCAGCTATCCTTTACATTATGTTTTTCAAGACTACATTGTACACTATATTGCTAAATGTATTCACTCACCCATTGAAATAATAAAATTCAGGTGTTCCAATCACTTCATGGCCACAGGTGTATAACTTCAAGCTCCTAGTCATACAAACTGCTTCTACAAACATTTGTGAAAGAATGGGTCGTTCTCAGGAGCTCAGTGAATTCCAGCATGGTACCGTGATATGATGCCATCTGTGCAACAAGTCCAGTCGTGAAATTTGCGTGTTACTAAATATTCCACAGTCAACTGTCAGCGCTATTAAAACAAAGTGGAAGCGATTGGGAACGGCAGCAACTCAGCCACAAAGTGTCAGGCCACGTAAAACCACAGAGGGGGGTCAGTGAATGCTGTGTGCATAATGTGCTGTTGTCGCCAACCTTCTGCAGACTCAATCACTATAGACCTCCAAACCTCATGTGGCCTTCAAATTAGCTCAAGAACAGTGTATAGAGAGCTTCATGGAATGGGTTTCCATGGCCGATCAGCTGCAGCCAAGTCATACATCACCAAGTGCAATATAAAAGTGCTGGATGCAGTGGTATAAAGCGGCGCCACTGTACTCCAGAGCAGTGGAGACACGTTTTCTGGAGTGACGAATCACGCTTCTTCATCTGGCAATCTTACAGACAAGTCTGGGTTTGGCTGTTGCCAGGAGAACAGTAATTGTCTGACTGCATTGTGATAAGTGTAAAGTTTGGTGGAGGGGGTATTATGATGTGAGGTTGTTTTTCAGGGGCTAGGCATGACTCATGCTCCCAACTTTGTGGAAACAGTTTGGGGACAGTTTTGTACAGTTTGGGACAGTCCTTACCTGTACCAACATGACTACACACCAGTGCACAAAGCAAGATCTGTAAAGACATGGATGAGTGAGTTTGATGTGAAAGAACTTGACTGGCCTGCACAGAGTCCTGACCTCAACCCGATCGAAACACCTGTGGGATGAATTAGAGTGGCGACTGCGAGACAGGCCTTCTTGTCTAAAATCAGTGTCTGACCTCACAAATGTGCTTCTTGAAGAATGGTCCAAAATTCCCATAAACACACTACTAAACTTTTTGGAAAGCTTGCCCAGAAGAGTTGAAGCTGTTATAGCTGCAAAGGGTAGGCTGAATGTTAAACCCAATGGATTACTAGTTGGATGTCATTTAAGTTTATATGCGTGTAAAGGCAGATGAGTGAATACTTTTGGCAATACAGTGTGAATTCAAAAGTGTTCTATACTCCCTTAAAGCTACCTGAGATGTGAGGTTTTGATACAACAGGAGCATGTTTCATAAACCTGCTCTTTTCTGGAACAGTGGATCAAATTCAAATGGATCTAAATTCTGAAATGCAGTGGGCAGCACCAGATTGTGTGAACGATGTACTTTGCGTAGATTAACTCTGTCTCCTCTTCCCCCAGCCACTGTGGGAAGACGACTTACTGGGCCGTTTGCATATAGGAACTGACCAAGGTGAGAACTGAGCTTTTTCACACTGCTGCCAATGGGGGATTAAGGCACATATCCCTACTTCACCTCAGAGTCAAGACACGTTAGGGTTCAGTCTAACTACCAACGAAACTAAATAGGCACATGGTCTTATCAGCAACTTGCTGATTTGTCATTGCTGATGTGTAAACCTCAAATACAGTTAGAATAGAACAGAAAACATCATCATTGTTGTTGCTCAAGTACAATGAAATTGAGTTTTCAGCTTCTGTATATGGTGCTATAACAAATGATTAAATGTAACAGAAAAAACATGTAGTGGAAATGCCAGTAATGATTTATACTTTATTATAAATTGGTTAGGTTAAAAACTGTAGATTAATAGCATAGTAGTGAACACAATGCAGGCAGTGGGACAATACAATAGTGTACAATGACAGTGTCATCAGGAGGTAGTAATAATAATGCACATATCTCAGATATGCAACAATGATTAATAGATGTAGCTTTTATGGAGGTAGAGTGCAGACAGTGCTTTGAATGAGGTTAGTATGGTCAGAAAGTGGAAGAGTCAGTCTTGTTATGAAGGAAGATGTGTGAGCATCTCTGGGGTAAAAGCTGTTTCTCAGTCTGGAGGTGTGTGCATAGAGGGCCTTGTAGCATTTGCCGGACAGCAGCAGTTCGAATAGACGATGGTGTGGGTGTATTGAGTCCTTGTGGATGCTGCTGGCTATCCTGAGGCAGCATGAGGTGTAGCTGTCCTCCAGAGCAAGGAGTTGTATACCAATGGTCTTCTGTGCACAGACTGAAGAACTTTCCTATCAGCTGCTGTACAGTAGCTAGTGTAGATGCAGTATGTTAGTATGCTGTATGTATTGCATAAGAAAACCAGCAGCACTTTTTGGGTTAGGGTTGCTTTTTTGGTATGGTATCTACAACAGACAGGCTTTAGATATTATATAACTACAAATTCAAATAGGGTTTGGAAAGATACATTGCAGTTTTACACAATGGGTGATGTTTCTTCCTTTTTTGACAAGGACTATACATCTCCCCACCCCCAAAAATGTCCCTGTTCTGTGCCAATAAATATTATTAATAATAAATTTTATATATAACATGATTTTACAATTACTTAAAGCAGTAGCACAGAGTAGTAAATTAGATGTATATGCTGAAGTGCATAAAATAACACCAACACAAATTTTAAGTTTTTGAGATATTAAAATGTGTCAATGTCAAATGTGTTTGCACCTTTATGCCACTAGAAAAGTGAAGCGTTACATTTTTGCACTAAAGTCAGCAAATGAGATGCAATCAGCTAAGGTCATGCCCTTTCAAATGGCCAACTCACCATACAAATTTCACAAGTTTTCACCAAATGATCGTTGAGCAAATGCCCGAATTCAGCTAGATCAGCACAAAGGGAGTACTAGCACAAAAAGGACACGTAGGGGTGAAAACCTCTTATTGTGTATCAGCCAAGTTGAGCTACATTAACATCAGGTTTCACATGATTTAGTGAAGTGTTGGTTTAGATATTGTAAAATAAAAAAAAATAATGTTATACCAGCATTTCTAACAATAACAACTGGCAAGCCCATTATTCATAAACACAAAACAAGTGTATGCAAAAGTTTGGGACTATTTTGCCAAATTACCTGATTTTTTGTTTGTTTGTCCTAAAGCAGGGGTGTCCAAAGTCGGTCCTGGAGGGCCGGCGTCCTGCACAGTTTGGTAGTTCCCTTCCTCAAACACACTCCCTGAACCTGGCAATTAACAGGTGAGTTCTGCCAGGTGTGCTTGATCCGGGAAATCACCAAACTGTGCTGGAAACCGGCTCTCCAGGACCGGAGTTGGACACCCCTGTCCTAAAGAAAAGACAAACCCTGTTTTCAGAAAAGGTGCATCTTAGATGGACCCAAAAAGTGGTCAGTCCATGCTGAAAGAAAGAACGGACCATTGAGACTGTGAACAGGTGAAAAAGCCAGCATGCGTTATGGTATGGCAGTGCATCAGCCACTGCAGCATGGGTAACTTGTGTATACAGTGTAATTCAAAAGTTTGGGCACCCCTTGATAAATAATAGATTTTGGTCTCTCTAGGACATGGTAAAATACACTATATTTTTAGCAAACATTGATACATAGTTAATTTTTAGGCCATAAATTGAACAAAAATAAAAAATAAAAATTATTATGGCACTGTGCAAAATTTTGGGCACCCTAAGAGTTCCAAAGTCTCAGATTATTTTTTTTAATCTTAAACAGCTCATTAGATCTGATGTATGGCAACAGCTGTCATTAGTAAATGTCAGCTGGTGGCAATTTCAAAGCCCTGACTCACAAAGCTTCAAAGCTTCACAAATACTCTGACTCTTCAAACCTTGTGCACACACTTGTGGACACTCAACAATAATGGGTTCCTCTATGCAGCTGTGTAAGACTCTGAAAATGAAAGTTATTGATGCCCACAATGCAGGAGAAGCTACACGAAGATAGCAAAGTACTGTCAGCTTGCAGTTTCCACAGTGAGAAATTTAATTAAGAGATGGCAGTTCAGGGGAACTGTGGAGGTCAAGATGAGATCTGGAAGACCAAGAAAACTTTCTAAGAGAACTGCTCAAAAGCTGGCCAGAAAAAGGAATCAAAATTCCCATTTGACTGCAAAAAACAGGAAGATTTAGAAGACTTAGGAGAGGTGGTGCACCGTTCCACTTTCCTTCATGGAAGAGTCAGCAGAAGAAAATCTTACATATATCCCTGAATCAAGGGACTTGAAAACAAGTGCTGTAAACTGATGAAGTTAAAATAGAACTCTTTGATCAGTAAAGGCATGTTTGGAGAAAAAAAAGGAGCAGCATTTAATGAAAAAAAAAAACCCACACCTTTCCAACCATTAAGCACTGAGGTGGATCTACCATGCTTTGGGGTTGTGTTGCATCCAATGGCACAAGGAACATTGCGTGGATGGAGGGAAGAATAGATTCCATTAAATACCAGCAAATTCTGGAAGCACCACACCATCTGTAAAAACACTGAAGCTGAAAAGAAAATGGCTTCTACAACAGGACAATGATCCTAAACTTACCTTCAATTCATCATGGACGACCTCAAGAGATGCAAGCTGAAGGTTTTGGAATGGCCATCACAGTCTCCTGATTTAAACATCATTGAAAATGTGTGGGTAGATCTGTGCATGCAAGACGACCAAAGAATATTACAGAACTAGAAGCCTTTTGCAAGAAAGAATTGGAGAAAATCCCAAGTACAAGTACTTTTAGCTCTAAAAAGCATTTGCAAGCTGTGA
Source organism: Lepidarchus adonis (assembly GCA_037576955.1). Lineage (NCBI taxonomy): Eukaryota > Metazoa > Chordata > Actinopteri > Characiformes > Lepidarchidae > Lepidarchus > Lepidarchus adonis. The sequence continues at coordinate 7,622,716 of JBBIGC010000145.1, forward strand.
TATCTGTCAGAGGAGGTGTTACTAAGTACTGATTATGTAGGGTGCCCACTTTTGCACGGTGCCATAATAATGTTTTTATTTTTTATTTTTGTTTAATTTATGGCATAAAAAGTAACTATTCATCAGTGTTTGCTAAAAATGTTGTGCATTTCCTAGAGAGTCTGTGTTACCATGACAAAATTATGTCATTTATCAATAGGTGCCCAAACTTTTGCATAAGACTGTATGAGAAGGTACCATATGCTGCCATCATGTCTTTTCCTGGGAAGTCTTGTATCATGCAAAAACAGGCAAAAAACAGACTTGCAGAAATGCAACCAAGGTGATTCCTTTCCTCCTCAAGAGATTTAACAAATCAGATTCTTGTATTTTACAAATAGTTCTTTATAATAACTTTTCCAGAAATTAGATTGGTAAGAAAATAAGTACATATATAAGTACATATTCTCTGAAGAAAGTTTTCACTCTAAACATTCATTATTATTGTGCCTTCTTAACTTGACTGGCAGTAGCTTGAGGTAATTACATGGATATGTTGCTAATAATGAAATACAACAACACAGCAAACAAACAGACTGTGCTCACGCCACTCTGGCTGCGTTGGGTCTATTATCACCTGTCTGCTTAATTAGAGCGGGTATTAGAGCAGTTTGCAGAACAACACACAAGCTGGCGGCTCCTCCCTGGGAAAGGTGAGTGGAGGCTGGTGGCGGCCCACCTCTATTTAACACAACTCTGTGAAAGGGAAGCTCTGGCAATTATCAAAGAGAACAGTGTTGTGTCACTTACCTGCCCGAAGAGCTGGGAATCGATTTTACTGCTCAATTACCCACCTCATCAGCAGGATACACCTTGTGCTTGTTTTACAGGAGCTCTCCTCTTTGGACAAACTGGAGGCATGTTATTGCTGTGGTTGACTGGGGGAAAAATTGGGGATGTGGTAGTACCAAGATGGCCTTAATATTTCACCCCCAGTGGGACAGTAATGCTCTGTAAAACATCAGCACATCCTGAGTCGCAGCATGGAGAATTGCTGCGACTTCCTGAGTCGGGCAGCCACATTCCAGGGTGGCTGAGTGTGGCCCCCTTTCCTAAAGTTAAAATGAACCATTTCAACATGCCAAACAAGGGTTCAACAGAGTGAGTCCATAGAAGGATCACCTTTGGTTCTCTTCAGAACATTTCAGTGGATGTTTCAGCAAAGAACCATGAGATGCACAATTGTGAAGATCATTTGGAACATGTAAAAAACCTACAGAATATTACACTTTTATTACAAATTTATGTTTTTTTTCTATTTTCTATTTTTGTGGGCTCATCAAGAACTATGCAGTAGCCTTTATTTGAAATACTGAACTTGAGCTCAAAATATGAATTCTTCTTCAATGACAGTTTTACTTAGTAATACAACTTTTCTTTATGTCTAAAGGATGGCAGAAAGTAATTAACAAAAACTATTCATTGTATTTATAAAGTATACAATGTATATAATAGGTGGGGAAGTGTTACTTCAAGCAGACGTCTTGCCTGCTTTTCATAGCAGCAATACAAGAGGTGTTTGCTGCTGTTTTGCTCAAATCTAACTCTTGTCCCAGAAATAAGTGACTGAAATTAGCATGACTGTAGACGGAAAGACATGCAGCTATGGCTGATCCCTCCACTCACACGTCACATTCTCACCTCGCACTACTCTCTGTGAGATCAAGGCAACACCTCTGTTGGGTCTAGAGCCACAGAGACTGACTATGTGAAACATGGACAATGCTAATGTGGCATCAAAGCTATTTAGTGCTTCAGTGTATAGGATCAAAGCAAGTCTGCCCATTCTGTAGAATAACAGCCGAGACTTCCTCATGATTTATCACAAGAGAGCGTCACCTGAGCAAGGGACCCTTCCCGCTGAATCTGCCCCAGAAACCGTCTAAGCAAAACCATGTAGAAACAGCCACGGACCATAATCCCCTATAGCTGTAACTCCTAAATCATTATGGGCCTATATGTGGGCCCAAATTTCAATCCCTCACTGTGATACTTGTGAGTGCTTCATAGTGGTTTCATAGTTTATGCTCAATAATTCATATTAGTTACTGGATAATAAGTTTGTTGTTTAAAAAATGATTTTCACTGAAAAAAGTAACCATACAAACATCTGTACAAAAGTGCTGTTGAAACAGGTTTTAAGTATTTTAGTTTACTTAATGTTTAACAATTTGATAAAATATATAGCTGCAGTCAGAACAAAACTGTTTGATCACCAGTCAACCAACGATAATGGCCCAACATTACATGTCATTACATTATCTTAGTTAAATAAAAGTTCTTTCTCCTGTAAAGTTACCATTTTGGATATAACAGGCTTCACTACTACAATATTTCTTTCTGAAAACCTTATTCATGTGGAAATTATACACATATATTTGAAATTACTGTTTTCAGTGTAGGGTTCAGGGGGTTAACCGTGACCTTCATGCATGTGATTGACATTAGATCAGAGGAAGTGCACGGCATCTCCAGGTGCCATCTGTAGTGAATTAGCGCCTACAGCGTCCCGCCGCCGAGTTTAGAGGTGGAAGGAATCGAAGTTTCCACAGGAGGTCATGGGACACGGGAGGGGTGGAGGTACAGGGGCATGTAGAGGGTGGGAGAGTGGGCACAGCATGCTGAGGTGTGTGTGTGTGTGTGTGTGGTGGGGGTGGGGATGGGGGGGACCTATGCTGTGGAACAGCCTTTAAAACGCACACGTTGTTTGCAGTTATTGGAGTCTGCCTGTGTGGCTGTTGCTCGGCCCCGGGAGGGGGTGACTCCTGAGCTAACTACAAAGCCATATGCCGCACAGGGCCCGTCTCACAGCTTTTCTACACAGCCGCTTAAGATGTGCTAAATGATCACAGGGCTCGCTGGACCCGCCACAGTTTCCAGGGGCTTCCAGATGTTCCCCACAGACCAGAACTGCTTGCAAAGAGTCTGTGTCCAAATCATATGAGAGAAAAGCATAACGAGGTAACGAGCCAGCAACTCCTATTCAGAGTGGCATAAATCTTCTGCAGATGAAAGCACCTGAATTTTATCAGTCTCCCTGTGTTATCATGGGTAATTGGGATTTCAGAGCAGTAAAAGAGGTCATGTTCCAAATCTCCAGCAAAATTTCCATAAAACAGAATGGCTTATCTGTTATTAGTTAAGATATTTATGTCAGGTCTGGCCAACATCAAAAAAGTGTTGGTTTTATCACTGAAGTTGCACCTAATTTGCTAAAGCTTATTTAAAAATATGGCATTTACATTGTAAAATATGGTTTCTAAGATTAACCTAAAAATACTTTTAAAACAGTTTGGTTTTATTCAACTCAAATAAATACCCTGAACAAATTAATGCAGTTTAGGTGATTTACTTCAATTCAAAGAGCTTGAGATTAACTCCTGCACTGTTTGCATAGCATACAGTCATATGCAAAAAACCAGCCATTCCTGGTTAAATGACATTTTTTGTTGCTTTCCATATAGAAATACATCTATACTACACAACTACTGCTTATTTACTGAATTTAACATGTTTGTAAAATAATAAAAGCTATAAAGCAGCCTGTTTAAAATTTATGGCATGTTTTATACTATACGTTTTATTTATTTGCAATATGTTAATAAGCAAATCAATTCTAATTAGGCTTAACTAACACAGTACTTGTTAATGACCCTCAAAACAGCATTTTAATGTTCAAAATGTAAGAAAATATTTTTGTATTGTATACCTCAAAAACATTATATATGATATACAGTACTATACAAACATCTAAGGCGCATGAGAAATTATATGTGAAATATTAGTATCATTGTAAATAACAGTAACACAGTAAACTTGACTTTATGGGTCAATTTGGTGGCTTAACCATTTCCAGACCTCTCCTCATAGAAGCCCAGTACTTGTAGTTCCCATCAAATACCTACTTTTGCCTCAGTCAGTCCCACTTACAGTACATTAAATCAGGTGCTCATGGAGTTTCACACATCCATGCAATGGCTGGAGGCATGGAGAGGAAATCTGGACCCAAACCATCTGACAAAATATCAATTACTTTCTAAAACTTTACAAAGATTACAAAACATTGATACATTTTACTGCTTTCGTGTTGCTTTTATTCTAATGTTAACTTGTGTTTTTGCTGGCAGAAAGACACTCAATGATGAGATACATGGCTTTAAACCACTTACGTACTCTTGCACAGTACTGTATATATATTTTTTAAAAAACCCACAAAAAGCATGTGTCAAAAACAATGTACCATTTCCTCATATGACGAAAATTACAATCACATAACAGAGGCCTCTATAAGTATACAGTTAGTACTAATGGCCTCTGAATCAGTGAAAGAAAAAGACAACAAGACCTTTTTGGCATTTGGCCCTTTAGCAAAAAAACTCACAAACCGTTTTATGCAGCAACTGATTCTTTAAACAGTGCCATTTTATTTATAACATCACAGACTGTGCCAATGTTCTCAAGAATAAAGCAACCTAAATGTGAGCGCACATGAGAGGGGTGTTGCAGAAAAGAGACGATAATAAGCAGGTTGTATGGATTTCAACACCATTTTGCCCTCCATGTTGCTTTTATTGGCTTTTATTGTCCTGCTTGTTACTTTTTAGAGACTTGCATTGAGATATATTTGATTTATCAGCAACCAACTCTTTCAAATGTGGGGGGAAAAACTGGCACGGATCTGGTGCTTAGTAGGGCGTTGTAGATGTTCTGAAGGAGGGGTTTGGTGGTGGTGGTATGTTTGACCGCTACATACAGCATGTGAGGTTTCTCTCTTTCTTTTGTTTTCTGAGATGAGACTTTTAAGCTGGTACTGGACTCGCAGGCTCCAGTAAATCACAACTTGGCTAAATTTAATTCTTAGCTTGTCTGGGGAGTCATGCTTGCTGTTTTGGCAGTGTTTAAGTCATTTCTAGGGTGAGGGGACTGAGATTTTTCCTACAAGCACATACACCCATGAGACAACATAACCCTGAATTATTAAAGTGAAGCTACCGCACAAGTCTAGAATCCACATGCCTGTTGAGTAAATACAGATGTGTGTGTTGGTTGAAAATGAGAATAATAATTTGGTCATAAAATGACTCAAATTGTTTTTAGCACTGAAGCAATATAATAACTAAGGTCATTTGTCTGAAACTGGCATAAAACCAAAGCTAAACACATACACATAGCCATGTATTTGTGCTTGATTTCTAAAATCAAATGCTTTGCATAATGTAACAGCTCAAGTGCAACCACATTTGTTTTGGAACAGGCTGCAGACACAGGATATTAGATATGAAAACTTAAAGCTTACAACTTATGAAATGTGGTTTCATGTTGACAGGTTTTCGCAAACAATTATTTTTCCCTTCTACTATTATATGCCAGACTTGTCTTTGGTGACTGTTATTTTGAAAAACCATAACACAACAAAAGCTTAGAACACACTTGTGTCAGGTACAAAGCAGTTTAACATTTTAGAAGGAATTACTGCCAAGCAATTACAACTGAGGCAGTGGAGGTCAATCATAGCTATTATTCCACTCATCCAAAACCCTGAAGATACCAAAACAGGAGTGAGGAGCCGGCCTACAGCTACATGCAAGTTTTCAATGAATCAATGCTCAACACATGAAGTAAAGTGGTGTGAATTCCTCAGCAATGTGGAGGTATCAAATTCCACCCGTCCTTTTCCATTAACAACCTCGTCTGAATTCCTCATAGGATGGGCACTCTCTCCATGTGCACAGAGCCTTATTTACACACATGAACACTATGATACCATCAAAATCTACACAATGCACTGCATATAACAGACACTGCACAAAATTAATAATATGAAGAGAGAACACTCTGAAAACTCAAACCACATTTATTGAGATTTCTGCACTTTCCAATGAACAATTTCTATTCATTTGTTGAATTTAACATACTGGAAAAGGTAAAATATAAAATAAAAATTACACATAAAACTTTTGCAGAGGTTATATTATGTATATTTTTTATGTTAATTTCAGAAAAAAAGTTTGTTTATTAAAGGGTAAAATGGAATAGTTTCTTCACTCAGAGTGCACTGTGAAATATTAATGTAACTTATCCAGTTTATGGAAAAAAAAACATTGGATCATCACATTTTCAGTACCGATAACATCCTTCATTTCATATACTTTATTCATTGACCCAGCAGCACGAACAAAACAGTAACTATAAAGTCAGGAGTCTCCACTGAGCATTCTATCACCATTCGAGAGTGAAGCAGACAGGAAATGCCCACCCTTCCCTCTATGTCCCCTCACATCTGACTTCCACTTCCACACTCTCCCTCCATCCGCAACCCCCCTCAGCTCTGGCTCCCTTCCTGATGTGGACGGCTGCCTAAGTGCAGTGATTACTTCGCACATTATGTCAGCAAAAGCATTCCTTAGGCGGCCCATGTTTACTGCTCTGCTCCATGTCATTAAAGAAGTCAGACAAGTGAACCTACCACACTGCAATCCGCAATTGCAAGACACCACCCATTTCTATTTTAACATTAGGCTGGTTCTAACTTTTACCAGACTCTTTCCACCATGTTGATTAGTATGGTCTTTGACGTTGGTGTATTTACTCAGAGATGCAATGGCTCTTCTAAAGCTGAGGGACACAAACCTTAAGCCATAGACCTGATCACATTATATTATGCTGTACATATGCACTGCCAAGCAAAAGGGAACTGCATGTCTTACACTGATGGTCAGCAACTGTTGAGCGTTTGACGTGTTTAAAGGGATTTATCGGTTCTGCTCACTTAAAGAACAACCACAAAAAAAACAGAGACCCTCCCTTTATTTGTTTGATGCATGTTGCTAAAAGTAGTGTGGTTGTTAGAGGCATACTTTGTGCTGAAATGGAAGGTTGCACTCTGCTCAACAGCTAGGGTGAGCAATCTTATCTGCAAAGGGCTCCTGGTTTATATTCCAACCAATCAGTTGTCTGAAGGCTTGTCAATGCTCCAACATTCTTCAGTAGCAACTGCTGCAATGTACATTGTCATTTTGTTGTAGTAAATTGGAATTAATCAGGTAGGAAACTACACTGACATTACAACCAAGAAACTAGATTGATAACACTATCTTGAAGTATATGGTCTTGATAACTATATTTGACAATTATAGTTGACACATGACAGTGTCACAATTGAAGCCAAAAGTAGACTGTTGTCTTAAAGGAAGGCCACAAACACATGATTTGTGAGGCCAGGCAATAACGCCTGACCCAAAATCAGTGTTTCAGTTCATCCAAAAGGTGTTCAACTGTGTTAAAGCCAGGGCTCTGTGCAGTTCCTACAGACCGGGGCACAATCATACTGGAACAGAAAGGGGCCTTCCCCCAAACTCACCACAAAGTTGGAATTATACTACTAAGGTGCCAAGATCTCTCTCCTCTTCCAAACTTTACTGTTGGCACTAAGCATAAAAGGGTTGTTTTCCTGGAATCCGGTACAGATTCATCCATCAGATTGCCAGATAGGGAATTGTGGTTCAACACAAAAATCACACTTTAACAGCTCCAAAGCCCATTTGCCACTCTTAAATGCTTAAGATTCACAATAACAGGGCCAGGGCAGATTAAACATGATAAAACCTTCACAAATGTTCACTTATGTATTATCCACAAAGCTTGCATTTTTATTAAAGAATAAACAAGAATTTTGTTGGATAGGAGTTGATAAAATGTAAATTCTATAGTGTTATATAGTGTTTATACCACCAGCTTTTGAGGTCACTTTAGACACATTAGCTCCTGCTTGGAGACTGACATATGGCTAACAGGTTCTCCAAAACAGTTAAGACAGGGGCCTTCGCTCTTTATCTTGTTGCTTTGAATACAATGTGGTTTTGAAAGATCCGTGTTGAAAAGAAGCATTCAGGTTGCAGGCAAAGTCTTTGGGATTCTGTTTCCATAGTCGTTGGCTTCTCTCTTGGCTCTTTTGTCCAGGCTCGCTCCTTACCCTCTTTGTGGCTTGGGTTCAAAGGAACTGTGGCAGTTATGAGCGAAGACATCAAACACCGTCGGCATCAGAGCCACGTACAGTAGCCACTCGGGAGTCCTTCAGTCGTTAACAGTGACGTGATAATGTTTAATGACCAGCACTTCACCTTATAATCATTGGGCAGAAACTGCAATGGGCAGTTGCTTAATTTTCATTATTTAAATTAGATTAAAGATTTTATGAAAGCATGGGGGCCTGCAAACCCATAAAAGATTCTGAAAACATTATTAATCCTGTAAAACTACAGAATTTACTTGTACAACTACTCCAGTCCAGCCAAACTACACAATGATCGACCCATCTATCTGTTGTGAACTCTTGAAACTGAAAAGGGTTAACAGAGACCAAACAGATAACCGTTAACAACAATAAACTAATGTACCCCTCCTTTTACTGGCTCGACCGTTGCATATTGGACAACATGCTCTGTGTAGAGAGAGGAAAAAAAAGGGAAGCTCCTGCGGGAAACGTTTCCAAGGCTGGTTCACTGAAAAGCCCAATCGTCGCTGTGGCAACAGGATCACTTCATCAGTTGGAGTGAACAGATGGCGGGTGTGCAACAGGCAGCATATGTTCCAATGAGCAGAGGCCATTCCTACAGATGGAGGGTGGGGAGGAGGCAGGCTCTGAAACATAACCTGACATTTCCTCTTCATTTGGAGCTACATTGTTACGAATCACAAAGAGAGATTAGCCCACACCAGTGAAAGGCTGCACAAAATCTCTTTAAAGGCAAATTACTAACAGTCTCTTGCATTTCTCCACTGCCTCTGCTTAACCAGCCTGCTTGGATTGCCTGTATTTCATGCAGTTGCATGGGAAAGAGGTGGATTGCTTTGCTCATTCTGACTGATATACGGCTCCCTGTGGAGCAGTGTAATCTTCATGTGTCTTGGCCTTGAATGGTAGCATACCTCCACAAACAGCAACAGGTCACAGAACAACCAGAATTATATTAAATTTAATTCAGTTTTATTGGCAGAGGGCTATATGTTAAATGACATCACTTGAGAAATCTGGAAATATAACCCTAACCCTAAGACTAACCGATCATGTCAAAGCTCATAGGGCTGACATGAAAATAACCATTTAAAGTAGTCAAGGCTTCAATGGGAACTCATTCCCTTTCTCAATTTTCAAGAGGACTAAATGAGGCCAACAACAAATACCCTTTAGGGTTAAAATAAGGATTAGTACCAGGGTTGAAGACCAGGGTTATGTTTAGTGTTCAGCTTGAGGATAAGGTTATGGGTTAGGATTAAATCTAGGGTTAATAAGGGAAGTTAAGAAGATTTTAATTTATTATTTATTTGAACAGAAATTTAATGGAAGCGTCTACAACATAGTCTTATGCAAAAATTTGGGAAGCCCTTGATAAATAACAAATTTAGGTAATTTTGAAATCGAAAAGATATAAACACAGTCTCTCTAGTGTGTGCACAAGGTTTGAAGAGTCCGTGTATTTGTAAAGCTTTGAAATTGGCACCAATTGGTCATGTATCAGATCTAACAAGCTGATTAAGGTCTGAAACCTTTTAAGATAATCAGAGACTTTGGAACTCTTAGGGTGCCTAAACTTTTGCACAGTGCCATAATAATGTTTTGGGGTTTTTTTGTTCAATTTATGACATAAAAAGTAACAATGCATCAATGTTTGCTGAAAATATTGTGTATTTTTTCCATGTCCTAGAGAGACTATGTTATTTATCAAGGGGTGCTCAAACTTTTGCATAAGACTACAGGAGGCTCTTCAAATGAAGTGTTATACAAAGATTAGGATAAGTACAAATAATAAATTTAATAAATGTTTTTCATCTAACCAAGATATTAATAATCAAAAAATTGTTGCTTTTTTAATTCTATTTATGTTAATCTTCTAACATATTCTTATGTTACAAAGAGTTGTACCTTAAACACATATTCAGCTTAGAGAAGTAGCTTTAAAACAATGTTTTTGGCTGCCTAAGACCTTTACTACCTTTACTACACACACAAAAGCATTTTTTAATAAGGATCAAGAGCTTCATAACCCCTTGCTGAAGGCTTAAAATCACAAAACAAAACCATTGTCCACAGCCATAACACCATGCACAGCATACAGAAAATATCCTCTTGAATCTCTAAATAATACAATGACAAATTCAAGATAACTTCTTTTTATTCACACTCGATGCACACCCATTCACCCATAGCTGAGGAGCCGGAAATATGCAGGAAAACACAAATATTGCATGCTATACATTCAGTATAAAAACCACAAATGTCATTTTTATCTATTTATAATGTTTCTGCAACAGATTTCATTTCTACAGCATATGATTTATTAACAAGACAGCAGCAGAAGAAGAATGGCTTAGATGAAGCTGGCCCTGCTCACCCATCTGTGAACTTCTGAGGGGCAAAACAAGGAAAATCAGTGGTTAAATGATGCGTTTCTAACATGGTGAGAGGACATAACATTGAAGCAGTCAGCAGTGAAGCTATTTTCTTCTCCACAAGTCTTCTCTGTTGGTTTTTGAGTATTGGTGCAAGTCCATATATAATTACAGCAGAGGCAGATCTTGGTCCAGTTCCTGACTTTTAAACTCCTCTATTTATAGCTGCTACAGTAAATATCAGAGGCTCTATGTATTCACAACAGCTCCTTATTTTAGAGGCTTGTGTATCCAGCACTGGTTTGTAAAGCTGCACTACATACATCTCATAATATACACAGACTCAGAATCAGAACAATGCAAGCAACTGCATCTCTACCTGAAGCTAATTTGAAAGGGGATTTTTTGGGTCAGGAAGCAATTATAGTTCTGAGACAATAACAGAGTAATTTTAAACTATGAAATGACTTTGTGCTCCGCTTCCAAGACCTAGTCTTTGGAAGGAGGTTATTATTGGAAGGGGGTTATTATAGAAAACAGATCAAATCATCTATAATTACCGTCATTATCACCACCATCATCAAGTAAACACTTCTACATCCTCATGTTATGTATGGATATTGTAACACCACATTGCTATATTCAGGTTTAGGGCCTTGCTTAAATTATCTATTATCTTATTTCAGTTTTATATTTCAGTGTCTTTATGTTTAGGAGTTTTTACCACTCCTGAACTGAATTCACAGAATTGGTGAGTTCAGAACGGCATGCTCTATGATATTGTTGTATTTTAGCTATATTCTGATACATGTAAACAATGCTATACTTGTCTGGCTTTCCATCTTTCCTCATTCATCAAAAAAGGAGGGGGAATGATAAAAAGCTAAAAGGCTTCAAATACTTACTGTTCCTTTAATGCCTCTATTCTTTATACTGCTAGAAAGTACAGAGCAAAGCAGAGACACCAAACATAACAGTGGGGAGAAATAAGGTACCCCGCCCCACCCCAGCCCCTAAGAGCCTGCAGAACAAATGCTTAGAACCCATCTGCAGCTACAATGATGACTGCTTCTTACCAGCAATGGGCCAGCACAAGATCCCCTCACGCCAACTCCAGCCTCAACCCACTGGGCTGTGACCACAGCGCCATGGGCACACAGTCTATATTTACCATTAGAGTGTGCACACACGAATGCACACACACAAACAAACCATAATTAAACAGATAAAAAGAACAATGTGGTGCTGTGTTGCTAATTTTGACAGAGACAAACCATAATTAAATTGTTAAAAAAAGACATTCTGCTGTTTGCCAGGCTAATTATGTCTCTTTGCTTTCAAAAAGACACACAGGCTGCACATAGTATGAGTCAATCAAATAGTGATTAAACAGAGGAAAGTAGAAACAGGGGAAATTGTTATGTCGTATAACTTAAATTTCCTATAAGCAAACACTGCTGTTGTGTTTTGGATCCAGACACCTGACCACAGGTTTCTCCAGAGGGCTGAAATGCAGCTCCCATTCTACAAATCTGTGGCGAAAGAACGACTTTCAAATTATGCAGCCCAACGTCCCAGATCTATTATACACTCATTTAACACTAAACAGATGCTCATATTACTGTCCATCATCTTTTAGCATTTAAATAAGAATATTGAACTACGTAATGCACGGTCACAGATTTTCTCTGTGTCAGAGACAATCTGCTCTTCTTTCTATCGTGAATAAATCCATTGCCTCCACTTCCTGCTATTCCTACATGGTTTACTCATGCCAAGGTCAAGGCATGTGTTTGTATAGCTCTGTTTTTCATTCCAGTGTGGGCTTCATTTTCTGTAGATGGGAGGAAGAGCTGTGGAACTTTCTCCATATCCTATTTCCTCTCTGGGCTGTTTAAGGAATCCCAGCAGATCCACTGTTTAATGGCCCCATGGGCAAAAGGAAAAATAGCCCAGACTAGCTGCTCCTTTGCTCAGTAATATACTACATGCTAACGATTACATGACAGCTTCAGTTTGCATAATTTGCATATATGTAATGTTCTATTATTATTAAACTACCAGGTGCATAATTAATTTAACCAGATGTTATGTAACCTGGCCGACAAAAATCACAATCACACCGTGTTGTCTGAATTTTATCATTAGATTTGAATCACGCACCAACTTCAGTAAAGTAGTAATTGGCTTTGATAACACAGTTCCTGAAATTCAGTTAGAAAGACAACATTTCATGGATATGTTGACATGCTGCTAATAATGGAATATTCTGAAAATAAACAGAAATTAAAACATTAAGGGGAGCAGAATACAACTGAATAAACATCACAGAGCCCTGGTGTTTCCAAATGAATCCTGAGTAGTTACAGTTGTGTAAAACATTTTTTATGAATATATTTATGCATAATTTCTATTTATTTGCCAAGTTCAAAATGCTATGAAAAATGAAAACAATGAAGCCTGAAATATAACTTTTATCATAAGTTGTGTTTTTATTCAGTATATGTTTATTTCTGTTCTTTCTTTCATGATCAAAAAATCTTAGTAATATGATGGTGAATCTAGGGTCACAAAACATGTAAGGCCCTGTGACTCCATTATAGGCTGAAACACTGTAAGTTGTATTCTCAGCCTCCAAATCCATCATGTCAGAGCCTCCCTATCTAAAACAAAACTTCACATTGCTTGCCATCAAGGATGAAAGAAGTGTCATCATCTAATTTGGTACCCAAAACCACAGAACCACCCAGGCACCCAGGCACCTAACACATGTTACATTGACAACTGGTTGAAACTAGTTTGATGGGTGACAAAACGCCAATTACATCTGAATAGTATAAAACCCATGATGACTATCAGTGTGCTCAGAAACATTCAATTGCTCCACATTTGTTTTAGCCTAACCTCCTGTTTTGGGGATCCCCCATTCCACCATCCACAAACCTTTACTTGTACTTTGTCATTTTTCTCTTTCATAAAAACATCAATGACCAGAGGTGTGGTTTAACATCTCATTAAGTGACAGAAATGCTTTATATCATTTGCAGAAGACTACTTGCATGATGTCTTTCAAAATATGAAAGCACATCAAAACAAAAAAAAAGTGAATGTGAAAAAGAAAAAAAACATATGAAATCATATGGCTCTCTGTGAAATGATAAGAAAATAAATAAAAATAAAGCTTCCAAAATTCTAGAAAACTACACTACAACACATTTCATTCACATTTTTAAAAATCACAGCTTGGTTAATTGGAAGCCAGACCCTCCCATCTGTCCATGTAGAAAGGCCTACACATAATAGTAGGACTTGTGTGTCACTGGATTTGCTCCAAACCACAAGGGTTGAAAAATAAGAGATCATTTAAGACTAATTAGGGTTCCAGCTGAATATTCATCAAGGGTGGGTTTGGCACGGACTTCAGGAAGGTTCCATTTCTGTCACTGATTCAGATCATCTACACAATAGGGAAAAAAGCCCATAATTTCTCATCAAAACATACTGTTTACTGCATATTGCAGTTTAGGATATCACAGTGGAGAATAAAGTAGAAGTAGGTGGGGTAGCCCTCCTTGCATTGGGAACTTACTCTTTTGTACTTGTTTTTATGCTGATTTCTTTGTTGACTCCAGATATATTTTATTATATATTAATATTAAATATATTATTATATATATTTTTAACTTTTTAAACCCTAACCCAAGTTTGTAGTATGTTTTTACTGTGCAGGAATTCCCACACTCATAACAACATCATGGTAAACTGCCAAAGGCGACAAAATGGTCCTATGCAGGAATCAGGCAGTTGAATTCTTAAAGCTATGACAGATAATGCAGTGTGAAAGCACACATATACATTACAAGGATTAAAAATGTTTGAAAAATGTTGAACATCTGATAAACAAACGTTCAGAGCTGCTTATGTCCCATACTTCAACAGTACACCAGATTCTTTCATGACAATCTTTTACCTTGAATGTTGGTGGGTCATTGGAAACCAGGTCTTTGGTTTTCATACTGAGGCCATCTAAAATATAGTGAGTAGGTCAGAGATTGCAGAAAAATTTTAAACTGTAATTTAAAACTTTAAGTAAAATTAAATTTTACTTTCTAGGAAAATACCAATACATCATATTATACTGTATTGAATAATATACCACAACATGTATTTTTTTAATTTGATCATTTCATACAGATATCTGGTCAAATCATAGTTGTCGAATGCAGATGAACGCCTACTGATTGCTTTACGGTAATATGGAATTGCCATGTGTGTATGAACATGTCCATGACCTTTGGAGGAACTAATCCACGATATAACTGAAAGATCACCTGTACTGCTGTTTCATATTGTAATTTGTGAAGTGTTATAGAAGTATTGCTTTCATATTTGTTTCATAAAGGAATAATCTGGATAAATAAGCACGTTTACATGACTTTATCACAGATTGAACTGATCTGCCAGGCATCCAAATTCTGCTTCTTACCTTTAGCACTGAAGCTACAAGGCTAATGTTGCTAAGAAACAGATAACTATAGCCTATAAAAATATATTGCCAAAACTGTTCACATTCCACTCAAGACAGGTCCAGCTCTTCATCAAATGTGTGTAAACTTTTCAGTATGAATAAGTAATAAAAATCTACTTAAAAGAAAAAAAAACCTTAAATGGAACACTTCAGTCCTACTGTCCCTTTATCCACATATACAAGTCTATGGCATCTTCATTTAAACATGGACATAGTTGTGTTAGTTGAGAGAAGCTTTGGGAATGTTTTTACGGAAGCTCTGAGGGGATTTTGATTTCTATTTACTGAATAAGCCTAGGAGCTCCAGAGTAAAACTAACATGGATGCCAAGACAGTCTTGGTTCATTTACTATCTTTAGGATAAGTGGAGAATTGTATACAGTCAAACCCCATTAGCTCACCCTCCGTTATCTCGCTAAACTCACCATTAAAGGCTGCAGAACAGAATTTCTTCCATGCTATTTACCTCGTTAAGCCGCCAACCTTGCCCCTTGCCTTCACTACAACGCACAAATTGTCAAGTGTATGCAATTCTTCCTCTATAGCTCACCAAACCTGGGTCCATGTTAGTGCTGTAGACTAGAATGTGCTCAGTTGTGTTAATTCTATAGGTCACTGCTGCTGTTAGTGGGTGGGCGACACTAACATACATTGGACCCATCACTGATGCATTCTTGGTCTGGTTGGTGTCTGGACCAATCAACACAGGAAACCCTGCTTTTTGACTGATGGCTGGTTGGTTGGTCCACCTGTCCACGTTCCGCCTAGTATGACCAGTTGCATGTTAAATTTTATTTTGGCCTGCCGACTATTACAGTATTATCTTCAATTCTGAGTTTGCATACAAGTTGTGAATTAGACCCAAAATGTTTGGTAAACAAAAGTTGTATTCTCTGACTGGCAAGCAAAAAAAGGACATTTGCATCCATCACATCAATAACTGCAACAAAGATTTTTACTGCTCAGTTTCATCAGACTGTTAGTCTGTGTACAGTTGGCAACATTCTTTTATTTAATGTTTTCATTTTATTTTTTAATTAATTTAATTATTAAAATTCTATCAAAGAAATGGGTTTCAAAGAAATGTCACTAATCAATTTCAATAGCTCGCAACCCTGCCCCTCGCCAAATTTAGGGCCCAGACCAATAAGGACATGCTAACAGGGTTTGACTGTACTTTTAATTTTGTGTCTTTAAAATTGCTAGCATTGAATATGACAAAAAAATAGTTGAACAGAATGGAACATTTGTTCCTAAACTCACCTTGGAGCAAGTTGATACTTTCTCCTGTTGGGATGTCTTGATCTTTGCCTGTGTACATATCCTATTAAAAAGGAGAATATTTGGATTTTGTATATTTTCTAGTGTATTTTTCCTGATTTATTTATTCATTCAAGCATATTTAGTTTTAGTATGTTCTGTCCCCAGTTACAGATTCATATTTTCCTTATGGAAGCTTCTTTACTTTTATTTACATCTACTTAATGTCAAAGACGTTTACAACTATAGTGAAATTCAAGTGTGCATTAGGCATGTGCTCTACTGTACCTTGAGCATAGGATGGAGAATCACTGGTTTGTTGCCTAGTGTACTGGTTTGAGGTGGTAAAGAGTTGGGGTCCACTTTCTCTGTGAGGCTTTCCATCAGTGGGCCTCTCTGAGGAAAATACAGTATCATTGAAATGTGATTTTAATTAAGGGGTGCAGTCCCTCTGAATAAGCATTTGCTATGCAGCAGAGAAAATGCGAATCACTGGAAACATAAACCATACAATTCTCTGAAGCCTGAACTCCACCACCACCACCTCCCCACAAGCCTGAGGCAGTGATTACTAGCTCAAATGCAGACATAAATTAAAGACAGACGCTTTACATGTATACTTGAATATCACATTTCTATTGGTAGAATACTGGTAGTCTGCTTCATAACTACAAAACAAAGAAGCAATTAACATTAAGAAAAATCAAAGCTGAAAAAAGACTCAAAGGCCTCTAATTTCCCTTCTGTTTCACAGTAGTGTAGACCATCTATCTTCTTATTATTAAGTTTTTTTGTATTGTATTTTGAGCCAAAAGTTCAGTAATAACACATTAGCACACCCCAGTTTGAACCTCAAACTACTCCTTCTTGTAATGACAACTCAAAAGTAAGCTGAACTAATGTTCTCTTGAGCAAGACGATAAATGATTAAATGCAGTATAGAACATAGCTATAACATAAACAAAAACAGAAGATTTACCACTATGATATATCATGCCTTTTATTCTCTGCTCAACATCAATAGAAAAAACAGATGGAGACAATTTCACCATTTCACTCTTTTAATCTTGCCAAAGTACCACAGCATGCTAGATTCCAACTGAAAAGAAAAACGTGGCTCCAGGAGATTGTAACAGCCCCCACATTATAATTTTGTTGTCTTGTTATGTTACTTAATATAGATCACCTCCTATAAAAAGCAACCCAGAATGATTCATATGACAAAACACACTCTGTATCTAAATCAGTCTGGCAGAAGACTATTTCACTACACCAGATGGACTATTTTATGTAGGCTGCTGAATATTGTGCATCAGCAAAAAGTACACAAACTAAACTACCCTCAGTGCACTCTTTTATGTTTTCATTCATAACATACACAGTGATAACAAGCTCTTTAAAATGGACAAATTAAACAACCATGAAATGAGAAAGACACAAATTTGTTCAATTTGGTTAAACATTTACATTAGCATTGTACCTGAATCACTTGATGATGCTTTATTGATTTTTCTTTCACCTCTAGAGGTAGAGATGGAATGATCTCGATCATGGCTTATACATAAAGAGGAGTAAGGGCAACTGATCTCTCACCATGCTGTTTTCTGCGTTGCCGGCTGAGGATGGTGAAGCCGCGCCTCCTGCAGGCTCTGAGGACCAGCTCTCTGAGAGAGAGGAAGAGCGAAGTCCAGGTCGGCTGTAAGAAATTCACATACTCAATATTGCTAAAAAAAATTAAACTGGAATAAGTTAGTGAGTCTGTCAATCTCTGTGTTTAATCTGTTTAAAACTTTATATCCTCTGTTTACACTACTTGTGATGTTCTTGATGTCACTAAAAACACTATTAATGCTATTAACTATACACACTGATGTTTCAAGGATACAGTTTATCAGCTTAACATGTTGGATCATTTTGATTTGAGTTGTAGTGTGTTGTAAATAATCAAATTCAAAAGCTAATTTTCTTTTTTACTGCTGACAATGTATAATGTTTTCTGTCAAATTAAAGCCATATATTTTAAAGTCATATACAGGTAGCTAAAAAAAATTAATATCATGAAAAAGTTTAATATTTCTTGACATTCCTTTCAGAAAGTGAAATACAAATATTAAATAGATTCATTACACATAGAGTGAAACGTGTCAAGTCTTTCTTGGAATTTCAATGATTATGGCTTCAGATAGTAAAACCCAAAATTCACTGTCTCAGTAAAAATTAGAATACTGTGAAAACGTTCAATCTCTGACAGATTTGGTGTCACACCCAAATCAACTAATTAAACTCAAAGCACCTGAAAAGGTTTCCTGAGCCTTTAAATGGTCTCTGTCTGGGTCAGGAGGCTACACAATCATGGGGAAGACTGCTGACTTGACAGATGTCCAGAAGATAACCATTGACACCTTCCACAAGGAGGGTAAGCCACAAAAGGTCATTGCTGGTTGTTCACAGAGTGCTGTATCCAAGCATATTTATAGAACGTTGACTGGGCTACAAATGTCGAACTGTTGCCCAGTGTCCAAAGTCCTCTTTTCAGGTGAAAGTAAATTTAGCTTTTCATTTGAAAATCAAGGTCTCAGACTCTGGAGGAAGAGTGGAGAGGCACAGAATCCATGTTGCTTGAGGTCCAGTGTGAAATTTTCACAGTCAGTGATGATTTGGGGCCATGTCATCTGCTGCTGTTGGTCCACTGTTTTCTGAAGTCCAAGAAGCCATCTACCGGGAAATATTAGAGCACATCAAGCTTCCTTCTGCTGACAAGCTTTATGGAGATGCTGATTTCATTTTCCAGCAGGACTTGACACCTGCCCATACTGCCAAAGGTACCAAAAGCTGATTCAACGACCAGAGTGTTACTGTGCTTGATTGCCAAGCAAACTCACCTGACCTGAACCAATAGGAAGATGAGAGACACCAGACCCAACAATGCAGACGACCTGAAGTCTGAGATCAAAACAACCTCGGCTTCCATTACACCTGAGCAGTGCCACAGCCTGATCACCTCCATGCCACTTCACATTGATGCAGTAATTCATGCAACAGGAGGCCCAACCAAGTATTGAGTGCATAGGAATTAACATACTTTCAGAAGCCTGACATTTCTGCTTAAAATAACCTTTTTAAATTGATTTTATGTGATATTCTAATTTTCTGAAACAGTGAATTTTGGGTTTTATTATCTGTAAGCCATACTCATCAAATTCCAAGAAATAAAGGCTTGACATATTTCACTTTCTCAAAAGAATGTCAAGAAATATTGAACTTTATTTCACGATATTCAATTTTTTTTTAGATGTAGCTGTATACACACCTATGCCCTTTCCCAGGAAACATTACCTATAATCATCATATTAGGCACCTCTTGTGTTTAAAAATGCTCTTCTTTATAGAGTCTTCTGTCAGTGATTACTGGATAAATATGAACTGCATCTCTTCCTCTACCACACTGCATAACACTTTTCATGCAATCACCATCACTCATCAAAGGTTTACTCACATTGCCCTCTAGCAGTTCCTCTCTAGGACAACCGGAGTGTGCCTGCAGGTACTTGGAATGGAAGAGCAAGCCATCAAAGGTTTTCCAAGGCATAAGCTCACTCATCGGAAAAGGAAAACCACAGGCACTGTTGGCTGCAATGAGATAAGTAAGGCCCCGTACAAAGAGTGAGCCAAGCTGGACAGCCCTTGGGTCCACCTCTGGAACCTGTAAGATCAGTTAATTAAGTTTGCATTAAAATAAACTCAATATATAGAGGTTTAGGCTAATTACATTTAATTCTTTTGAAAACCTTTAAATAATGTCTGGAATACAATTTAAGACAATAGAATGAATGCAGTCAGTATAACAAAGAAAAACTTTTCACATTTGTAATGGCTCTCAATAGCAGAGAAGTTTTTTTTGCTTGATTACATCAAACAAAGGATTAATACATCAGATACAGTATGTCTAGTGTTTTAATATTTTATATTATAGAACAAGATATTTTATACATTATATTAAGACATTGGGAAAGGAAACATAAAAAAAACTTTTAATTTATTAAGACTTTCATGGATCCATTAATAATCTGATAACAGAATTATCATAAATCAACACCTTTAAACCAGGTATGATGACTAGCCCATACAATATGCTAATATACACAGAGATCATCCATAACAGCAGTCAAGATTGTGGGGGGCTGTGGAGGGGGAGGGGGCAGATGTTCTCACTCAACCATCCACTGTTCACCTGGCTTCCTGCCCCCAGCCAGGGTAGATAAGAGAAGGACTGATTAGCTTCTGTGACACCAAAACGAAAGACTTGCCTACCACCTGCTCCACTCTCAAACACAGCTTAAAATAAAGCAAACAAAAGGCAGGACAGAGATAAAGACCAGTCGGCAGTCAGGAGTTGGAAAAATTAGGCTCCTTGGGCCTTAAAAGTTTTCTCTTTCAACGTTTAAGACCGGTTTCCAGAGATCACCTATTTTTAGTTCTTGAATAATGCTTTTGGTACTTGTATGCTATTTGGCTGAATTTGACTGAAATTTGATTGAAGAAAATCTGAGGCATTCAATTGTTGGAAGCCTGCCAGCAAATGTCTAGGCAATGATTACCAACAGTAGCCTGCTGTTAGGTAGACAACTAGAGAGAGGCTGCTTCATTCTCCAAGCAAAAACAGCAGCTGTTCTTCCAGTGTTTGATTCCAAAAACTCCAGCAGGCCCTGGGGGCACTTTTTTTATGACATGAATAGTAATGTGTGCTGGCCATGCACCTGTGGGATGACACACCTATGTCACACCTGTCCCCTCTCAACTTTATAAAACATTTGTGCATGGTGAACTATGTAGGGACAAAAGTCAAACTTGGAAAAAAAAAGAAAAAAATGGAGATGGAGAGCCCTTGATCCCCGTCTTGTTAAAACTGGTGCATATGTCCACGCAGAGGCATCTTTAGCACTAGCTTGCAGTCACATTCCCTCAGTGTCACAAAGCAGCACAGGAGGAGAGAGATTAGAGGGGGGTATGAAGCAGCCCCTGGAGACTCTCCTGCCATCTGTCTGGCTCTTAAAGCTAGCCTCAAGCCCCCTCCCCTGCGATCTCCTTTTCACAATTCAGGCAGATGTGACAGTGCCGCTTCTGATGAAGCAACAACAATGGCGTGTGCAACAGGTGCTCCTGCCTCCCTCTGGCACATGGGAGGCAGGAGCACTTTACACACTTTCATCTGGCCAGCGGCAGGCTGTCGCCACCGCGCCTTAAACACACACGCACACACACTCGCTTTCCTGAGTCTCTCAGCAATTCAACACCTGCTGCTCTGTGCTCACTAAACACACACATAACCTAAACACAATCATTCACCAGCCACTATAAAGCTGATCGCTGGCTCCCAGAATGCATTTGTTGCACGTCCAAACACTACTGAAATGTTGGAAACAAACAAGCATTTAAGCATGGAGGATTAACTCCAGTTGTATAGCTCACAAGTATAAGTTTAAGTATGTTATTATGTGTTATAAATGCGTCTTTTTCTATGTAAGAAGAAGCTTGTAGAATTTTGGTCGACTAGCAGCGCTTAACTGAAGGTGAAGTTTGGTGGTTTAAGCGACAGGTTTTCTGTATATCCTACAAAGCAGCTGTGAACATTGCTTTGGATAAGAGCATCTGCATAATGATGTAAATGTGAATGCAAGGCATGCAATATAGCAAAAACATGGCAACACAACATTGGATGCCTGCCTAGCTCTGGCAGTTTTTCAGAGGCCACCTCAGGAATGGGAGTGCTGATCTAGAATCAGTTTTAGTGTTTTTGTGTGATCGCTGGCTTAATAACTACATTAGCCTCATAACTCCATCACTAAACTAAAGAAGCAAAATGCGGACAGCAAACATGTCTTGTTTAACAGTTGTATTAAAAAATCATAATGAATATTTGATTGAATGAAATTATGATTCCCTGGGGTTGATATAGTTTAAACAGATATAAAGTGACCGCAAAACAATAGTCCCCTGCATTAATACTTTGGGCATAACTTATTGTTATTCAACTTTTTGTTGTGCATCACTACATTTTCTTATACACTATTGGACTCCCCAAATCAGCCTTGCAATTTCCTTATAACAGAGCACATAAAAAGACAGCACTGCCATGTGCAAACATATTAAACAGGTATTTAATGAAAAATTTGATCTATGTATAAACAATGTCCACAATGTGTTCAGAAATGTCTACATGAGAATAAAAAGTTTTTGGATGTAATTTGTTATTGGAACAATATCGTATTGCCGTAAGACTTATGCCTAAATTAAACCAGGCAAATGTAAGACAAAGAATGCGAAAACACCACTTAAGCAAGTACATTTTAATCAGCAAATTCTTGTATTGATTCTTGTAAGGCACAATTTGTCCCTCCAGGCAAAAAACAGTGGTAGTGTGTTAGTTGGGGTCAAAAGGGAGGTGGGCTTTGGGGGAAGGTGTGTGTGTGTATGTGTGTGTGTGTGTGTGTGTGTGTGTGTGTGTGTGTGTGTGTGTGCTGGGTAGTGGTTCAGGCACCCAAGCAAACGGGATACGTAAATCATGAGATGGCTTCCTGCATATCTCCCACGAGGCTCTAATTTGTCTCTCTTACGACCATTATCTCTGCTGTGGGGAAAGTGTTCAATCCTGGCACTCCAAAAACCATGCGCTGCCTCAGAGGCCGCGTCTGAAATAGCATGCATAGTAGGTTTAAATTAGGGTGGGAGCTGAAATAGCCCTGTGGTCACCGGCAGGGACGTCTCGGAGCCCGTCACCAGAGCATTGCTCTCAGGTTCAGACCACAATTAGAGCAGTTCTAGGGAGGAATGTCGCAAGGCGACCAAAAATTATGCCCCAAGACTCTCTTTTCCTTTATTTTCTCAACAGTGAGAGAATCCAGTCCATCACTCAACACGACTTGCTGTTTTAGAGGAAAAAATGGTGGCCGTAATTTTTTGCAACTTCATGAAGTGTCGGTTTGGCAAGGGAGCAAGGCATTCACCATGAGCAAAACAGTCTGCAGTGTCCTTGAGAAAACACTGTATAAATGAGCTTTAATCATTCACCAACACTCAAAGAACTGCAGAGTTTCTGTTTATGGGGAGATTTCTGGTTACGAACCAGGAAGTAAACATGGCTGGAGGGCACCTTCCAAATGGATTACAGATTCCATTTGTAAGCTCCTCATGAAAACGAAAACGCAGATCCATTTTCTGCACAGCTATACATGCTACTTAGTTGTAATGTCTCTGAAGGTTCCAAAAGAGATAATGTTCATACCGCTTACCTTCGTTTGTTGCAATTCTGTGTATGACTTAAATCTGATGCAGACAGCTTGACTTAGATATGCATCTACGTCTTCTAGGGAAAGGTGTTTAGCCTAAAACATGAACACACAGCCCTTTTCAGTTTGCAAGCAATGAAAATTGAAAAGTCTAGTGTACAAAACAAACAATTAGAACCATCATTAAAACCCATACATACAAAAAAGGCCATTTTAGTTAAGGCAAAGGTCACAACTACAGCTTGATAAGAACTTTTAACAACAAGCAAGGTTAATGTAGACATTACACATGGGCTATGACACTGGAATACCTTTAAGAAATAACAAACAACAATAAATGAGATCAAATCACATGGAAAGATAATATGTTACACTTACCTGAACAGCAATGTGTGTTACAAGACAAATCACAGCTACCAAAGGGCAGTCAAAAAGATTTAAGTCTTGAGTAAAGTCCTGTAGGTCAAAGACAGCCAGTAGAGTGGACAGACGGATTCTTTTAATCTCAGAGTCATTCCCAAACCACAGAGCCATCAAGTCATGAGTTCCATCTGGTAATTGATCATAAAAGAATAATGAAGTGACTGCCGATGTGACAGAGGCACAATTTTATACAAGGTACATAGTAACACAGTTCCACATAGTTACACAAGTCTATGAAATTTATGGCAATCAAGTAGTTTTTGACACCTTATAATGATTTTGGCCAACTGATCTGTGTAAATTCACTGTAGTTGCCTGACATATTACACCATTTTAAAACATACAAACATTAATTAACCTCAAAACATAATTTTTATTTCAATTTGTAATTAGTTTTACCATGCCAATATTTCATGTTCTTTTTTTTGGAAAGTTCAGTTTTATTAAACACATTTTAAATGTCTGACCAACCCCCCTTTCATTAACTATATTTTGATGCATTTATTTTAATGTATTTAGGTTCGAGAGGTTCAGAGCTTGGATGTTTTTTCTGTGGAGAATGTAAGTACGCCCTCAGCCTCAGAAGCTAGGGTTGCTACCTTCGGCAGAAATAGCTTGTAAGCATTTGGCTCATTTTATATCACTAAATGATGCAAAATTTCTTTGTCTGAGTTCAATATGTTTATGGGTTCCTTGCATGTATTAAATGTGCCCTTATTAAACACCACATTACCTCATTACTCCTTAGAGCTATTCCTTTGTGGATTTGCTAGTGTGTGGGATCACTATCTTGTTGAAAGGTCCACCTTCAGTGCAGCTTTAACTTTTGGATAAATGGCCTCACATTATCCTGAGGCACTAACTAATATGATGCAGAATTCATAGCCAAATGGGTGATTCTAAGCTGGTATCTTGCTATGATAACACCACATTTAAATGACAAAAGAAAACACCAGACCATAGATGTGAGGTTTAAAAAATGACCTTCCACCGGCAGGAGGAACTAACCCTAACCCTAAATGTGAAGGTGTAAAACAGTGTAATTCCATGGAGTATAATCACCTTTATCAATAGGCCCTCTATCAAAGAGGTGGAAATGTTTGTTAATTTTTTTTATCTATAAGTTCCCCACATAGTTTTTAATTATATATATTTACCAACTACATTCAAGTGAAACACAAAAGCAAATGGGAAGCTGACAAGTAGAAAACCAATGATATTAAAAGTTAATCTGTATCTCAGTTTAAAATGTGAGACTGATTTACACTACTGTCCAGAAAGACCCATTAAATCTTAGGGCATTTAAGAAAATATGTAAAGCTAATATTCATTTTTAAACATTTATCTGACAAATAAACAATAGTGTTTCAACCTTCCAAATCTCTCCTTAAAGTTCAATATTTACAATAACCATCCAAAATCTGTGTTTTGTTAAATTTGATCAGCTGCTGCTGAATTGAGTGTAACAAAAAATCAGAAATGCATGTGTCCATCTAACTATATTCTTCTAACCAAGATATTAATATATTTACTGAAAACAAACCATTGTTTACTAATTACTGTGCGAAAGTTTATTAGTAAATGTTGCAAATATTGTGGTGACTCGAACACATATTTTTGATTCTTGTACACTGTGAAAATTGGTATAGCACAGAGAATATTGACAATTAAAGGCTGTAAATAGTAATTACAGTATTGCTTAACATTAAATAATGAACAAAAAATATTAATTGTTTGAACAATTTTGGCTAGTTTATAAGGTTTCACTCTACACTGTACAAGTTATTACAGAATAAAGTAACATTAATTTATATGATGAGTCCCCAATCTTTTGAATTTTAGTGTATGGGGAGGAAAAAAAGTTTCCAAACATTCTTTGATCTTAGGATTTCTTTAAATAACATCAGGAATTGTGGAGGTAGCACTATAATTGGGAAAGCAGTTATACTTCCAATATTTGTATGTCAGTGACACTTAAGTGCAATTCCAAAGCTAACAGCCATAAAAAACAAAAAGGTACAAAAAAAAAGTACAAAAAAAATGTCACTGAGTAGCCAAGTCCTTACCACAGTCACCCTGCCAGCCTGTGACGGGATTTGAACAGCGCAATACAAAAATAGTTGTGAGACAGGAAACAGTGCATAGGGTTAAACACACACATTCTAGAAATTTTCCCTCATTGTTAAATATTTATGTATCACTTAGTGATTTTAAAGTGTTAGTATATTTAATTTACGTTGAAAACCCAAAGGTCAATTAACCACACTTGATTTTGTATTTTGGGTAGAATGTATATAAGGCTTAGATACTTGCCTTGTAGATTTAAGGGTCTTGGTGTCACTTTATTTGGCTCCTGAAGTGGATTTCCTGGAAAAACAAACCACTCCTTGACAGAAAACGTATGATCATAGGAAGAACCTAGAAAAGAAATAAGGTAGGGAGAAATTATTCTTAAAAATAACAAACAAAACTTGATTCCACTGGCAAGCTGGATTCAGAATGCAATGTATTAAAAAAATAGTAAAATAAAACATTTGTCTTCACTGCAAAAAAGACCTTGAATTATTTTTAATTCTAATTTAAATTTAACAGAAATAGTCAGAGTAAAAATTAATTATCAAGAAATTTACAAGATGAATTAAAATATGACAAAACACTGAAAACACAGCTTAAGTACAGCGCATATAAAAGAAGAATAAACCAACCTTTCAGTGCTGGCAAAAGAATACCATAAATATGCTCTCGAATAGGCTGGTATAAAATGGCCTGTGGGGGTAGCTCTGCTTCTTCCTCATCTTCCATTGTATTGCTGCACTCTACCACCCCATCATGTAGCACGTTAAAGATCATAAAGCACTCCGCTCGCACATGCTTCTCCTTTGCTGCCTGCAACAATAGAAATTCAAGTGACTGAATTGCTCTTGGTTCTATTTAAGAAGAACTAAAACCTAAAAGGATGCAAAAGTACTGTTCTTCATTACCTGCAATATGTCTGTGTTCATGAATTTCTTCATCTCACAAACTGGCTCTGAAGGCAGGCTGTAATCTAACCAAGGGGATGTTTGTCCTGGGAGCAGATAAGACTGGATTCCCTTCTCAACAACCTCCTTGTCTGCTTTGGTTAAATGCATCAATGAGATGCCATGTATTCCATCACTATCAGGATAAAGACTACTAATGAAATCTGCCACAGCATGGACCTTATTGCCCTGATGTTTCTGCCCATACATGGTCAAAGCATTTTTACGAAGATACTGCAGTCGTTGCTCTGGCACAATATCATTTCCCAGAATGCATGCCAAAACAGGAAGATCAGATTTCTGTAGCTTCAGAAAGTGACAGAGTTTTTCTCTGGAGAACTGCACTGTAGTCATATTTTCTATTCGAAATTTTGTGATGGACAGGTACGGAACAGTGTCAAAGATAATAAAATCTGTATCCTGGCCAAGAATAGCCATACAGTTGTTGGAACGGGCATAGTGGGCAATCTCATAGTCCCCTTCACGAATAGAGCACCAGGTTTCTTGACCAAGGGACTTGAGGGCAAATCTAGAGAAGGTGGCAAGTCCTGATGGGAGACAAAACAGGTCTCTATCTGGTTGCTGATGATAATTTTTAATGTACCAAAAAACTCTTGCTATTTCCTGGTTAACCCTCAGACGTCTCTTCACCCATTCTGCTCGCTTCTGTTCCTCTACAATCCCATCAAAGAAAAACACTAATTTTATGCCAGCTGCTGTGAATGCGGCCACAAATTCCTCCAGAAAACACATGTACTCTTGCCACTGCCCTCCATGGACCCAAGCCTGGCATCGATACCAGTACCTCAAACAAGCCATTCCGTCCACTACCAATGTAGCAGACGAGTCAGGATGTCCTCTGACATGAGCTGCTGCCATTTGCCGCAAATCCACGGGCAAGCAGGTCTCTCTATTGCACGTCTCCATAAAATGCTGTAAGCCTTTCACCCCCATGTCTATTCACGTAAGGAATCTTCTTGGAGTCTAGAAGACCGTGATGTTATTTTCCTTTTTACTGTTAACAAGAAGAAAGAGAAATAATGTCACATATGTGAAAATCTATCTAACGTTGACCAGCACAAGGACGATTCTATAAAATTTGTACTTGTGATTTGTTAGTTTGTTTCACACTAACGTCAAGTGCAGCTATTTCAGTCACAGCAACGTTTTCCACTTTTGCATATTGGACTGCACACGCCACTGCAGTTGATTTAAAGATGTATGCAAGGCTCAACGGAGAAAATGGGAGAAAAAACAACAACTTCAGCTTCAAATTATTTACAAGGATAGCGACAATAGCCTGACCAGACAACTTGCCAACATCTCTGCTTGGCTAATGCTAATGCAGAGTCTAAAACGAGCAAATTACATCGTTTTGTGTTCCATGAAAGGGACAAAACGAAACAGTTAAACCATCATATCAATACAGTCTGTACCAAACGTTTCTACAGATCAGAAACAGGAGTATGTATTGCAATGTTTACAACGCTACGCACACGTCCTCTTCCGGAGAAGCCTAGCCAATCACCAGCCAGAACTGCCTTAAAGGCGCCGCTCTCCTGTTAAACAGAGGCATATAACACTTCATCCAAAACGCTCAGCCTTCCTGACCGCAGCAAGCGTTATATTAATATGGACAGGAAGGAACATAAAACTGTGGCCATGGCATAACGCCATTATTATTCAGAAAGTCCAGGATATAAAAACTAAAGTTGTGTACCAGCGGTGCACTTAATACTAATTCTAACTTTGAGTATGTAGTACAGGTGTTACAAAAAAAAAAAGAAAAAGTACACTCAAATATCCAAAATACACATTTAAACCTGGTGGATTTGTGGGAATTATGATGATGATGACGATCGGCTGGAGAATGGCGATGTGTCCCACAATGCTGTGCAAAGCCGGAAAGGCGGAGCTACATACGGCTGTGTATTTTTGAAAAAAAAAAAACGACGAAAATGCAAAATTACAAAATGTAGCAGCTGTAGGAGTGTTTTGGACATCCTAACGTGGTGTGATAAAAGTTAATGGCGTTTTTTATGTCCAGCAATAATTTGTTTTTTTTTTTTTTTAAACGTAGTTCAAATGTAGCCTTCAGAGTAGTAAGCTGGTTTGACCTTCTCATAACAACACTCCATCACTTCTTATTAGTAGAAAACGGGGCGGTGTGGCAATATTCTGTATAGGCCTACTTATCTGCCAAACTCATTACTAAGATCAGTATTTGATATGCACCCCTCAGTATGAAGGTATAAACTGTAATTGGGACATACAAAAAGAGATTGTAACTCCCCTGTCTCAACATGTCTGTTTCTAAAGGAAAGGCATTCTTTTATTTATCATTCAATCAACACTTGCATTTACCACACATATTGGGAACTGTAGATTATTCTTAGCTAAAAATGTTGAAATATTTGGTTTCTCTAGATATTTTGATTATGGCTGATCACTAATGTTTAGGGTCAGGTTAATATGGAGAGGTGAATTATATGACCATTTTCAGCTTCCTGGCATAAAATTGCATTTCTGAGAATGTTCCTGTATTTGACTGTGCATCTTTCCTTAGGACAACTACCAGTCATCGCTAAGAAAGTCCTCCATAACAGGATGCTTTACATGAGTGATGGTGTTGAAAAATGTTACTTGCTTTTAAGGGCTGTCTTTCTCCTACCAGTCTTCTGATGAGGTCTACTTATCAGGCTCCCATAATAATTTAAAATGAATGTTATACTCTTCATTAATAATATTTGTTATGCAGCTTATCCATGGTTAATTTACAAAATAATGCTAATTCTATATTTACTTGAAACAAAACCATCCCCTGTGCTCTAATGTAGCTCTATCAAGGTTTAGCCCTTTTAGAAGAACTCGTTTCACTCTCACTAAACATTAGGAAAAGTAGCTCCATAAGCTGGGCCTGTAACAATCGTGTTTAGTTGTAGTCTTCGTAGCGCCTAACAACCCAATTCTGCGCTTCCGTGCACTATTGATTTTTCTCTCCCTCCTTTTGAACTGAACTTTCTCAAATGAACAAAACCGCCCTGGGGAAAGGGGCAGATGTTCTCTGAGGGACATCGGCACGCGACTGTCTTCGGCTGAAGGAACCTCTCTCTCCCTCGCGCACGCGCACGCTCACGTACGCACGCCACCCCACAAGCCCTTTCTCCGTCACAATAGCCTGGCGGCTTTGAAGAGTTCATGCCCACTCCTAGCAGCTGGCCGGAGTAATCTGACTTCACATACAAAGACCTGCTCACTCTGTCTTAGGACCAGTGTTAGTCTCGCAGCGAGGCTATTATACGACGAGAAAAATAACCACGGCGAAAAAACAGATGGCGGTTTGCTCTTAGCTAGCGTTAGATGTTTCCATCGGGCGCGATGTTGAGTTGCTTCTTATCAATCACGCACTCCTTAGCCACGCGCCCGCGCCTTTGTCATTGTAATGGAGCGCGCCACTGCTGCGTCACATCGCTGCCGTTTCCCAAATACAACATCAGTGTTTAGAGTGGACTTTAACGTCGCAGTCTCGTCTTCTAAGCCTAGAAATGGGCCTTGTTCAGATCCATCTGCCACCATTTAGAGCTGACCCAATGGTGGAGACCCTACACGTGTGATCGTGTCGCAATTCATGTGGTTAATTTAACAAGACGAGTGCAGGCCAATCGTAACGGTTTGCCCGCCTGCTTTGTGCTGGACTGAGGTGTAGGCAACAGGTCTAACACGCTGGAAGCCCCAACACTGTGGTTATTGTACTGCGCTGTTGTTCCCACGGGCCACTGACTCGAGCAATCTAGGCTCCAGCTTCCCTAACCATATGGCCAGTGGCCATTCTTGAGCATGCTTCCAGTCCAATTTGGAGGAAGATTGGAGAGAAGCTAGTGGAGACATGCAGTTGAGATGTGAAAAAACGCCATTTGGTTGGGAGCAGATGGCTGGCTTGGGGGCCGTGCGCGTCTAAAGGCGTGTCGTGCCCTTCAGAGAGAATCCCCAAGGGCTCCCCCCTCCCCTGTATTCAAAATCAATGAAAATTAAAGCGCGAAGAAAAGATGAATAGTCAGACCTCGAGTCCCGGCCTTTGTTCGCGGCAGCTACTGGTGGGCAGGAGTTAAAGTACAACACCCCCTATAGAAACACTTAAGTTAAACAGTCTCTCCATAGGCCACCTCCAGAAAGAAGGAGGAGGAGGAGAAAGGGGAGCTTTCTGCTTGATTTCCCCAAGACAGAATCGCGTGGCATAAATTACGCATGAAAAGAATAAACGGAGTGGGCATAAATCCTGGAGATTTCACTTCGTCGTATAGCTACGCTTTGCTGCAGTGATCGCGAAATGTGTGCGACGTCAGTATGAAGGATTGCCCGGCAGAGTGGGGTGATGGAGGGCCCGGGGTGTTGTAGTGGTCAGCTGGAAGGTATAGCCACGGACTGAATGAAAGCCAGGGTCGTTTTGAATGAAGGGTGAGGGGCCTTGGTCGCGCCCGGATTGGCACATGTGGTGTGCCATCATCCTAGAGGAGTTATAGGTGGAGGGGGCAAAGGTGTTCATCGGTTCAAGTGAATGCCAGAAGTTTCTTGAAGGTTATGGCCCCCCTTGCAATAAATTGGCATTTTTATGAACATGCTCGTTTCTGTGGGCATATGTATTGATCTGTAAGTTCTGTAGCCCAACAGCGTATTATACAAAAGATAAAAACACACACGATTGACCCCAGAACCATTTAACCCTGAGATGCACAATCCATCAGATATGTTAACAAATCCACATTCATCCGCATCCTTTACTCACAAACACTTGTATTTTCACTGTCACGATGCTGTAAAAAAATAATTACCCATTTTTTTTAAATAAAAGCTAAATTCATGGCCATAAAACGTATGTACGGTGTTTGAAAAATGTCATTGATCACTTTTATTTCACAGACATTTCCTTTATTTATAATGGTTGTGATTGCAAATAATATGGTCAAAATTGCAGAACAGTTATTTACAGTATAAAGTACAAAAACTAGTTATGATCTAAATTACGTTATTAAACTGATTTTTGAGAACCTGCTGAACTACAGTAAATGAATGAAATGGCTGCAACTTCACATGTTTCTACCACCATTGAGAAAACGTACACTGTTCATTAGGCTGTAAACATATTGGTGTTAATTATCTATGGAGGCTGACGTCTCCAAAAAGTAGTTTGCTGCGGTGGGAAACAGAGGGGTTCAACAGAGGGGTCTGTTAAAAAAAAAACGCCAGAGCTGCATTCCTGCAGAATTAAACCGACCAGTCGTTTCAATTAATGCCTTAATGAAGACCACCCTCACACAACACAAAACGCACGCGCGCTGGTTCGAGCATGCGCACTACAGCTCGCAGACTGGACCCGGCTATGTAAATGCATTTCATAACGAGGAGGAATGCAGTGTGTTGTGTTTTTCTTTCACCCGCCTCTACGCCGAGGGTGCACTCACTCCGGCTCATGTGTGGAGCGCTCGGTGCAGGCAGCGCTTGGGGTGATGGTGCTGTGGGGCGGTGCTGTAGAGACAGCAGCGCGCGCCGAGGGGAGCTCTTTCTCCCCCGCTACATTGTGCAGGGGGAGCAGGTGCTGCCTGAATTACCATACAGCTGAGAGCACAAAGGACAAACTTATTCTTCCCTCACACAATAACAAAGTGCCTTAATGACAGCCACGCGAACGACACACACCAGCTCGGGTTTCACAGCCCTGCTCAGGCATGGAAAAGAGGGAAATATGAAGAAAGTCCACAGAAGCGCACGACGTGTGTGTGTGTGTGTGTGTGTGTGTGTGTGTGTGTGTGTGTGTGTGTGTGTGTGTGTGTGTGAGAAAGAGAGAGAG
>JBBIGC010000145.1:7655605-7682690 GCA_037576955.1 Lepidarchus adonis
GAGAGAGAGAGAGAGAGAGAGAGAGAGAGAGAGAGAGAGAGAGAGAGAGAGAGAGAGAGAGAGAGAGAGAGACCTGTGTGATACCAGTTGGGCCTGACCTAATTGCGAAAACTAGCTGCCCCATCACACTTTCACACAAACTTGTCTGAACTTGCAACAGGTGCGTTTGATGTTCTGTATGACACTGTAACACATCCCTGAGGCTGAAGCCCGGGTACCATCTCCAGCGCTCTCATAAGAAGCTTTTCTTTTTCTCTTTAATTAGGTTTTTGTTGACAGTATCACAGGTTCGACAGTACAAGTTTCCCTTGGCACGATCGTTACTCCACGTGACTGATGCATGTGGGCGTGTCCCTGTGTGAGGCTCAACAAGCGTTTCATTAAAAAATCCAGAATTTGTATTGGCCTCTAGGAGGCGCTTGACCGTAAATCATTATGACACATTTGTTGAGTAGCATAGTGAATAACTTCAGTGAAAAAATACAGCGCATCACTAAGAAATATCATGTGACGTAAAGGTTCAAACTTTACAAAATTCAGCACAATGCATCAATATGATATTCTTGGAAATTCTGTCCATAGGAGGCGCTGTAATTGACAGTTCAACATCTTAAAATGTGTATTTTTTTTGCAGCAGTGACATTAATTTGGTAGGTTGTGATGTTTTGAACATTAATGAGATGTTCAGATGTTTGTTTGAAGTTCTAAATTGTAGTAATAACATGGCGACCTGGCTGAGCCGCTTCGTCTCTGATCCACCAGTTCTTGGAAAGGAGTAGGCAGCGTGATGTAATTCCAGGGTTTATGTGTAGGATTCTTCGGGTTGATTTTTTCCACTATATGTAGATTAGACATTTTCTCTCCCTTTCTCTCTCTCGCTCTCTCTCGCTCTCTCTCTCTCTCTCTCTCTCTCTCTCTCTCTCTCTCTCTCTCTCACTGGCTTACGTGGAAGGGTTGCACATTTTACAGCTCAGTGACCATTTGGCGATCTTTGGGGGGGTGGTGGTGGGGTGTAGGGGGTGAAAAGTGTCCCTTTGTGACAACTCGAGCCAGATTGGGGAGTAGCTCATTTGCATCTCATTACCCTAGCAGGCGCACTCTGTATATAATGGGCAGCAAGCGGACTGGGACATTAGACACCCGCACAGTCACTCACTCTCACTCTCTCTCTCTCACTGTCTCACATGGAATCGAGAACGCCGGAGGAGGAACGGAGTTGTGGACCCTACAAACTCGGCACTGACTAAAGCAAGGGGACAGTACAGAGCGCAAGAGCAGCCCCGCGCCCGGGCTGTCCGCTTCTCCTCTTATCTTCATGTGGAAGGTGCGAGCGAACTGGACGCAGTGACTAATTGGAGTAATTGCCTGAAATTTGGGATTTATCTCAACTTTTAACAAGAGAGGGACCTTCATGGGCAGCAGAGGAAGATAAAGTGGAAAGACACCAGCAAGCCTTTAAACCTCTACACGCAACGACTAAAGGGTTCTTGGAGTGTACATGAGTTTTTGAGCCTCCCGAGCAGTGTTGAAGATCTTCACCACCATGGGGCGACTTCTGATGGCTGCCATCCTCTGTGTCATGCTCAACCAGGTAAGGAGAGTGCGCCTCGGGTTGGGACCACATACCCTCGTGCTCAACAGGCCAGTGAAAGGTCGTTTGAGATGCTCATTGTTGTGTTTGTTGTTGTTGTTGCTTTCCAGGGTTTTAGCTCTGGGGTTTTTGAGTTGAAGCTGCAGGAATTTCTCAACAAGAAAGGAATAACGGGCAACACGAACTGCTGTAAGGGGGGAGCCGGCTCGAGCATCCAGCAGTGCGAATGCAAAACCTTTTTCCGAGTCTGCCTCAAGCATTACCAAGCGAACGTATCGCCGGAGCCTCCGTGTACATACGGCGGAGCTGTCACTCCTGTACTGGGATCAAACTCCTTCCAAGTTCCTGAAACTGCCTCAGACAGCTCCTTCACCAACCCCATCCGCTTCCCTTTCGGATTTACATGGCCAGTGAGTACAAGTCGAATAATCCCAATAACACCAACAGCAGCAATAACAATGATACGTTTTATGATTATCTCAACAACAGCAACGTAATGATCACAGGGTGCATCACTTTTACAGCAGGACGGCAGCAGATTTACTAACCACAGTGTATATGTGTGTGTATATGCTTTAGGTAGTTTAATCACCCGCTAAGCGTCATTAGACTTATTCATGCTCACGCATTGGCTCATTTGAACCCTTTTGACAAATGTTGGCGGGGTGGGAAACTTCACATCCCCAGGGATGGTATATAATTGTCAGCTCAGCGTGAAATTCCGAAAGCTTTCATTTTACTGCAGTAAGGACGTGTGAACCCGGGGAAATAGAGCGTGAACCCTAATGCTGTCGCACATCAGTCCATGCTTAGCTTCCGCTGTGTGTGTGTATGTGTGAGAGAGATAGAGAGAGAGAGATTACACCGCTAATGAAGGGTCTTGCTTCTTGCAGGGCACATTCTCGCTGATCATTGAAGCCCTGCATACCGACTCTACTGAGGACTTATCAACAGGTAAGAGACAACTGAACATAGGTGGAATATTCACCATTTATAAATAAAGGAACAGTGAAAAAACGTTTATTTTACTTTTAAGAAAACCCAGAGCGTTTAATCAGCCGTATGACCACCCAGCGGCACCTCACGGTTGGAGAAGAGTGGTCCCAGGATCTACAGGTGGCCGGCAGGACGGAGCTGAAGTATTCCTACAGATTCATGTGCGATGAGCATTACTACGGGGAGGGCTGCTCCGTCTTCTGCCGCCCACGTGACGACGCGTTCGGCCACTTCACCTGCGGGGAACGCGGGGAGATCATCTGCAACTCGGGGTGGAAGGGGCAGTACTGCACAGAACGTGAGTAGATCTCATAACATTAGTAAGAAATCTCGCGCTGCCACGATTTACCTCCATAGGGAAATAGTCGCAGGAACACACTTTCGAGTAATAACAACAATAATAAAACAGGGACGTCTGCCAAATAATGGCACGCGTGCCGTAGATTAAGTGTAATGCCTGATTGGCTACTTGGCAAAGCGCTTGGCGTTGATTGGCTTAGCGCGGTGAGGTATTGTTGGAAGCAGGCAGCTGCTGAGTGAGGGAAGACAATAGAGCAGCTGTCCTGCACTGGCACCATGTACACCAGCTGTCCACCCTCATCTCCACCGACTCTGGGACATTATGGGGAGGGGTCTGTATGAACAGAGTGAAAAAAGGGACTTCTGACCCACAGTTAGGAGAAAAGAGGCTTTTGTTTGTCAATCTTTTGTATGAGTGCAACTGTGTTAAGCAGGGTCTCTTTCCCAGGGTGCTGACAGAGGCGCATATTTTTTTCCCTAGGAATATGCCTATGGTGCAACTGGTGTTCAGAAATCAAGTAGTGCATTTTGAAAGCGAATGAAGAATAATTCGAGCTGTTGCCATAATTAATGTGTGAACATATTTTTCTTTCAATAGCAATCTGTCTGCCTGGATGTGATGAAGATCATGGATTTTGTGACAAGCCGGGTGAATGCAAGTGAGTATGATAAAAAGCACTTTAGCCTGCTTCCTGCCATCATCAAGCTGTTGCTACATGTAGGAGTATAAACTCTAACCTGCAATGTGTTTGTTTTCTTCAGATGCAGAGTTGGCTTCACTGGAAAGTACTGTGACGACTGTATTCGCTATCCTGGCTGCTTACATGGTACCTGCCAGCAGCCATGGCAATGCAACTGCCAAGAGGGTTGGGGTGGTCTTTTCTGCAACCAAGGTTAATGCTGCTAATGTTTGATTTTCAAAGGATTTTCCTGTAACAGTGTGTGGATAGAGCAAAAAGTATTAACGTTTCTATTTCTGTTGCAGATCTTAATTACTGCACACACCACAAACCCTGTGAGAATGGTGCCACTTGCACTAACACTGGCCAAGGCAGCTACACCTGCACGTGCAAGCCTGGTTTTACGGGAGCAAGCTGTGAGATTGAGGTCAACGAGTGCTCCGACAACCCCTGCAGGAACGGAGGAAGCTGCACAGTAAGTATTATTTCGCTGCGACTGGATACATGGGGTTTGACCACCGAGAGGATGTGAAGCTTTTCAAATGAAGAGTCTTATTTGTCTGAAAACATATTCCTTTGGTCCTGCAGGATCTTGAGAATACTTATAATTGTGCCTGTCCTCCTGGATTCTATGGAAGAAACTGCGAGCTGAGTGCCATGACTTGTGCCGATGGCCCCTGTTTCAACGGTGGACGCTGTGCTGACAATCCTGATGGAGGATATTTCTGTCAGTGCCCCACAGGCTTTGCTGGCTTCAACTGTGAAAAGAAGATCGATCACTGTAGCTCCAATCCATGCTCAAATGGTAAATAAAATCATTTGGATTCAAAATGCTTCTGGGCATCAGATATTTCGCTGAACAACAGTCTGGATCTATTTGTTCAACCTCTCCTCTTTCAATTCTCCTCCAGGTGCCCAGTGTCTGGATCTTGTGGACTCCTATCTCTGCCAATGCCCAGAAGGTTTCACAGGAACACACTGTGATGACAACATCGATGAATGCGCCAGCTTTCCCTGTCAGAATGGAGGCACTTGCCAGGATGGTCTCAGCGACTACACTTGCACCTGCCCGCCTGGATACACCGGCAAGAACTGCAGCTCACCTGTCAATAAGTGTGTGCACAACCCATGCCATAATGGGGGCACTTGTTATGAAAGGGACCACCGCTACGTGTGCGCATGCATTCCTGGATACGGAGGACGTAATTGCCAGTTCCTGCTCCCTGAAAATGCTCATGGGCAGCCTGTGCCAGAGGGAGCCGATAAAAGATACTCTGATGACGAGGACAGTGACGGTTTTCCATGGACGGCGGTTTGTGCTGGGATTATTCTGGTGCTCTTGCTCCTCCTCGGCAGCGCTGTCCTGGTCGTGTATATACGAATTAAGCTGCAGCAGAGGAGCCAGCACGCAGAGAGCCACATCGAAAGTGAGACCATGAACAACCTAACAAGCAACTGCAGCCGGGAGAAGGACTTGTCTGTCAGCATTATAGGCACCACACAGGTGAAGAACACCAACAAGAAGGTGGACTTTCAGAGCGATGCCGCGGGCATAGAAAAGAACGGTTACAAGTCCCGCTATTCACTAGTGGATTATAATCTTGTTCATGAACTGAAACAGGAGGACTTGGGCAAAGAGGACGCAGAGAAAATTGAAACAAAATGCGAGACTCTTGACCCAGAGTCAGATGAAAAACACAGGAAACATTTTAAAAGGTGAATAATGCTAAATATTGGCAAAAGACAATGCGACTGACAAGCCTATGGCAGTTAATTGGGTGTTTGATTCTGTTAGTAATTGTCCTTACCTTTAAATTTCAGTGAGACTTCAGAGAAGTGTCCAGAGTCTATATGCAAAGACACAAAGTACCAGTCTGTCTTTGTATTATCAGAAGAAAAGGATGAATGTATCATTGCAACTGAGGTGAGCTGATCCATATCACAAAGTGCTAGCTCTCATGCATTATGAATGAATTCATTACAAATGCATCTTCCCATGTTCATATAACTAAATTTCCCATTTATTTCTTCTTGCAGGTGTAATGCCACAAACAGAGCTGTCGCTCATCTCGCTCTACAGGAGGTTTTACTCCAGTAATTGCTGCTCAAACCAGAGGGAAAGTTTCCTTCATGTGACTGCTGCTGTGGGGACTTATGTTGATGGGGATATTCAGAATGAGCTGGTTCTCAACTGAAGTAAGCACAGTGACTGCAGAAAAAGGATGTTGGGCCATACTGGCTCGCACTCTCAAAGTTTGTTTCCCTGGAATGTGCCAAACGGACTTGTCGCACTTCCTGTAGGGATTTTTTTTTTCTTACTTTCTTATTTCTTACCTCATTGCACTATGGAGGGACGCTTTTAAATAATGTATTTAACATTGGAATTAAGTGATTACTGTGTATAAATATGCACTGACTGCAGTGTCTATGTTTAAATCTCTGATCCATTGCGTAGGTCAAGAGAGGAAAAATTCCACAGTCACAATTGTTCGGTTCCTGATAGAAATTTGAAAGGCTGTATTCTTTTTATTTAAATGTTATTTGTGATTCATTTCTTTGTTGTTTTGTTATTTTTTGGTGAAATTAAGTTGGTATAATTTAATCTTTCCTCATTTTGCAAATGTGTATATTGTATATAAGGCACTTCGGGTCTTTGTGACTGTTTTTCTACAGTAATGTATTTAAATGTGTTAAAACCTATGGGAATTGTTTTATATGTGTTCCTCTTGAAGAAAATCACCATAATATTTTTCCAAATAAATACTGTATGAAATATTACTATATGAGTGATGCATTCTAGGGCTAGGTAAGGCCCATTTATCTAATGAAATAATGGTTTATTTGGTTTATTTTGATCACTAATATGAAACATCTATTATCAGGCTGTATGAGTTAGCTCCAAAAACACTGATACTGTATATGTATGTTTTTGTTAGGTATAAACAACATAAATCTACCCTTAATGGCTCATCAACTATCTCAATGGCCAATCGTGTACCATAAGATGTTTAAAATTGCACTACATTCACTTTCCCGGTGTACCTTTTCATAGCATAATATTCAAAACAGTCAAATAAAAAGAGTGCTTAGAGTCAATGCAACTGCAGAAAATACAGTTAGTTAGTTAGTTAGTTAGTTAGTTAGTTAGTTAGTTAGTTGGTTAGTTAGAGACAATGGTACAATTTGATGCGCTAATGAAAGGTAGCTCTACTGAACACGTTTCAGTAAGAGAGTGTTTATCTATACATCAAAATTCTATACAATTAAAATTACATTTAAATCAGCTCATGCAAACACACTTACTTGCTAAATCTGCCATTTAACATGTGAGGTGAACCGGGTGCGTTTCAGCAGTTAAAATGACCTGGAATAAGAAAAGTGCTGTAAATATTCACAAAAAAAAACAAAACTCTCTAGGATAAAATTGAAAGAGTCTGGATAGACCCCACCTACCCAACACCCAGACACAACCACATATCAGTGGATTTGACAATGTTTGTAAGACTTGAATATGCACAATTTGGTTGAAATCTAAAAATTCTGAAAAACAAAAAGCATTGCTTAAAACAAATGTGCCATGAGTTTTTTTGAGGGACAGTTTACACAGTCAGACTCTTAATTTTGGATCGGTTTCCTGTGTTAGCATACCTAAGTTGCAGGCCTGTTTAGGTAGAGAATAAGCTCATTTGTCCTGTTTTAATTTGTATTAATAGCCATTTAGTATTGATGCTCAACTGGTTATCAAATAGGTCCGGCTTGCATTGCGGTAAGTTTTTAGCTCAGGCCTCGAGCTCCTAAACTTGGTACAGTTGAGAAGGGGGTTGTGAATGCAGGAAGCACACGGCGGCTCCAGTTGGGTGCAGTGAAAAGTATTTGCTGGTATTACACAACTGGTGGACAGTTGTTTTCACATACCATGCTAAGCTTTTAACTTAAGTTTTTTTTCACTCACACAATGGCTTTTCGCTGAGTTGGAAAATATCAGGAGACAGGCCTAAAGCAGCTCTTTTGTTTCTTCATTCAGTATGGGCATGTGACACTGCTCACTAACCAGTGTTGAATATGTTCTGTTTGATCTTTTTTTCAGTTATGTGTCAGTAACTGAACAGTAGTAATTGGCAGTATGTCTGTCTTGTGTGCATGTTTAAATGCACATTACACATGAAAATGTTACAATTAATAGACTCATATAAAGCTGTTTGTCTCAGTAGGGAAAGTGTGAAAGTATAACACTAAATCAAAATCTAGAAGTATGTAGATGTCGAAGTATGGAGTGAAACATTAACTCACATATTAAAAGTAAATATATATATATGTAAGGAGTAAACATTTTAAAAGTCAGAGCTAATAGTCAGAACATGCGTTATTTTACATTAATGGTAGGCACATGCTGACTGCACTCTACTCAACCCTGTCTCGCAAGTGTAAAGGACAGTACTGGCTTTAGTTTTTTTATTTTATTTTATGAATTTGGTTTGATGTCTTAATAAAATAATAAAGGTGTGTAAACTGATTGAAGAGAAAAATAAAATATCTTTCTAGTTTTTGAGATTCACTATTTTGAAAA
The DNA here is from genome assembly GCA_037576955.1 of Lepidarchus adonis. Lineage (NCBI taxonomy): Eukaryota > Metazoa > Chordata > Actinopteri > Characiformes > Lepidarchidae > Lepidarchus > Lepidarchus adonis. The sequence continues at coordinate 7,663,740 of JBBIGC010000145.1, forward strand.
TCCAAATAAAAATGTAAGGAGTAAAAAGTACATTCATTAACTACATATACGAAAGCTTTTATACTTGGGTGCCTATTCTGAGAGATACTGTAAATCAAGTCAGCAAGCTAGCTAGCTAATCAGCTGGTTCTGTAGTTATGAAAAAGATATCATTAGAGAACTGAGATTTAACAAAACAAAGGCAAAAATTAGTTTTTCCTGTTTTAAGACAGATAATGAACTTTAGGCAAAACTGACATATTTGCATCTTTAATATCTATAAATACCCCATTATTTGATCTCTTGCTATAATATCAATGTACTTCATTCTAAGCTTTCTTAAATGCACTTTTAAAATCTCTGTTTTGGTCTCCTTCTTATATCACTTTTACACTTTAACACAATTAACACTCAATGCTATTATTCTTCTTTTACTCTAGAGTTAATAGTGGGGGTTGTTTATTATCCCCATATGTATAAAAATCCTTGAGAAAACCTTGAATATGGAAAAAGATGCAACATAACTGAAAAAAATGCCAATGCTTGTTTCATGTTAATGGTTCGGTCATTTGTTTAGAAGGAAATTAACTGAAAAGAACTTTGTAAATTCAACAAAACTACCAATAAGTAACCAGTGTCTTTCCTCTATTCAAACTACAAGATAAACAAATCCAAAATGTTCATTTATAACATTTCTAATATAAATAATGTATAGTATTTGTATAGTTTCACAGTGAGGTGGCTACGTTCCACAAAGCAATGCAACCTACTTTTGGTCCCAAAATAGGAGTACAGACCAAGTCCTGTAAGAATGTCCTCCACCTTGAGTGTTAGCCCAGTCCAAGCAATTAGAATCATTAAAATGAAGCTGCCTACCTCATTTGTGGGAAAGTTCATACTTTTAACTTTTATTTAATTGACAATGGCACAAAGAAAAGATTTGCAATAAATAAATAAAACACATACTTCATTATTCAGTCAAAACTTCTCCAAACTCAGAGATTCAAACTGATGCTGTTTCTTTATAAGTAGAAGCATAAGTATCTATTCGTTTAATTTATAAACCAAATGTTCCATGCTTCTTGCCCTTAGAATCCTTGCTACTGGTGATTTTAGTCATTGCCAGGATTTTGATGATATCTTAAAGATCCAGTGGTTGGGAGCACCAGAAAGTATCATTGTATAGTTTTGTTACTAGGCTTCTTTGGAAGAAAAGTTTAAAAGTCACTAAATGTGAAAGTGCAACAATAGTGTAAAATGATTTTTTTAAATCTAAGAGAGAACAGTGGGAGTGTTAAGTATTTAATATCTTAACGCTGAAGCATAAATACATTTGTAATAAACACCAGTGAGATGGCCACACGTCACACATTACAATGGTGGTAATAAGCTTCTCTAAGCTTCCATTCAGTGGTTAACAAGTAATTTTTAGGAGGAAAATGCTTATTCTTAGATATTTACCTGTTTTGATAGAGAAGACAACAAAGGTCTCGTGCCTTTTGCAAGAGGTGTATCTTCTTCTAGACCCCACCCATGGAAAATGTCTGTGAGAGAAATCAAAGACAATGATTCAATGCAAAAATAAATCTAATTATATATTACAAAAACCACAACAAGAGCAACAACAATTCATCAAAAACATATACTTTACTTATAAGAATCTTGCGATTCAGTGTCAACTTTCAATCAAGCTTACTGCTGTAAATTGACTGTTCATATATTTCAACTTCATGAGTAGATTATTAGATTAGTCTCTGATCCAATTTTAATAGCCCTTCCCACTAATTAACTATTTCTGCCCATTTTTTTACTGAAATGTTGAGCGATTGTGATGTGCTGCTTGGTTCAAGTCTGTGAGTTCACCCCTACTTCTGCTAGGATTAGTCACTATAAAGTCGTTTTCTGCTGCTGAGGTCTACAATGGCAAGTTAAATTTTGACAGATTGTGGAGAGAGAGGAACATGAGCAAAAGAAAAGGGATCGGCTCCAGCAATGACCCACTCTTTGTCCAAGTATAGTGGTCACCTGTCAGGCACCACAATACAGAGCCACCCCCCTTTCAACTGCTGCAACCTGGGCCCTTAGATCTCATTTGCTGCTGTATGGAAGTGATTCAGTGCTTTGCCAGGAAAGTCTTGGAAAACGAAACTATTTCGTCTAGAACAATTAATAACACACAAAAGGAAGTCACAGGGTGAAACAACCAAAGTGTTGCCCCTAAATACACACTAAGGTTTCATCCTTAACCAGAGAAAGTAAAAAAAAAATTTGATTTCAACAAGCATCTTGCCAATAGGCCTACAGATGTCATCATGTAGAGGTAACACGTTATGGCAAAAAACTGGAGGAAATTTCCACTTTTTGTGCTTGACCACTATATGTTAAATGTGCCCCTTGGACAGGGAACACTCAGGAATGCAATCATCCCAAAACATGTGGATCTGCCATTTACCCCACAGTTAGATCCTTAGCCTTAACATATGACTTATCCATTGACACATTACTGAGCCAAATGGACCACAGACTTATGCTAGAGCAATCATCAGCAATGAATGCCTTCTATCGGGACCAAATTTAGGGATATGCTCTAAATCAAACTTGATCTTTGTTTGGGTCAGTTGCACGACAACTTGAATAAACAGCCATGACAAATACAACTCAGGTAAGACAAAAGATCGTATGTGATCTTTTACATTATGTCCCACAAGTGCCCCTTGACACTGCTCCTAGGAGAGACCACCCAGCCAGAAGGTGACAGTGCACCTCAGGACCTGGAGATCATCAATCACTCTCTTGGTCTTGAAGCGTGACCTAAAGACCTCTGTGCTAAAGGAAGTCCTATTCCAAAATAAACCCACAGACGCAAGAGGGTGGTCATTTTCCTCTTTGTTTTCCAAACACTCGTAAGGGCTGACACTTGCCACTCTTGGGAAAAAAAACACGCCTAACAGCACCCTTCAGTGAGGCTACCGTGCTCAAAAGCCTGTCCAATTGTTTGTTCTCACCCCCTAGGCTCAGAAAACTGACAGTAAATGTTTTCAATATGTCCAACCATACTGCCATGTTGGACAAGTTGGGCGTGCAAATTAAAGTAATGCTAGCAGGGTTTAAAGCCGCATGCTGTGACTATTTCTAACATGGACTTGTAAACATTACATTTTTATTACACACATTCATTATTTATATAGGTTTGTTTTGGATTGATAAGTAGTCTAGAGAAACGTATTTATCTCTGTAATTAATAAGATGGGAGTCACTTTTATTCTGTTGTTTCTTTACTTTGGTGAATATTAGTAACATGCACCTACAGGCCTTGGCCTCCAGTTTATAACACACTGGAAAAATCACTAATCTATTATCTAAAGCTAAACTCTTTATGTACTGATTTTATTTCACCTGGCAGTACTTAACTGTAGGTATAATAAAATATAGCCTTAGTTCTAATGTAAGGTCTCTATTTTATGATACCTGCAATTAATTAATGCCAGATGAAATCAGATAATTTTACAAAACACTTAGTTTCAACATAATTAAACTACTATTTTTTTTTTTTAATATTCTGTCTTTTATTGTCTTATTTATCCCACTCCTCATTTAAAACAAATGTGTACACTGCTGGTAATTTTGTGAGCACAGCACAAATGATCTATTGAACATAGCTTACTTTATAGGTGATGTTTGTTGTGGTTCTTCTACATTGTGCTGTAGCTTTTGTCCAAAACTTGCACTCTGCCAGCTTTTTTCTGACAAAGGGCCCAGCTCTAGTGGAGGAGAGAACAGTGCTTAAAGTTTATTATTAACATCTGCTGTGTCCTCACCACCAACCCCATGGTGGGCTATTCTACTCTGATCTTGTGGACAATGTCATAAGTAGCTTGTTGGTGTCCAACTCTCTTAAAATTTACTGTGTTCTCCTTCAGGAAGGCTTCCTGGAATGCTTCAGATGGATAAGCAAAATAAACAAAACAAATTAAAAACCAAGTGGCATTGGAGAAACAACAACAACAAAAACAATAATAATAATAATAATAATAACAATAATAAAAACAACAACAACAATAACAATAATACTAATAGTAATAATAATAATAACAACAGCAATAATAATAAAATAAAGAAAATAACAACAACAATAGCCATAATAATAATAATAATAATAATAATAATAATAATAATAATAATAATTATTATTATTATTATTATTATTATTTGTCTGTGTGTGTATAACAAACACACCATACCATCATCAAAGCAATAATATAAAGTATTTACATTTAAATATTATAAACAAAACTATAATATAAATATACATATTATTATGACTTATATTAGTTACACAATTAATTACTCATATTCAAATGATCTACAGTTCTGGAGTCATTCAATAATTGCTATTTTTAGTTTCTTTTAAAAAATGGAAAACTATTTGAAAAGTTTAAAGTCACATAGAACTCACATATTACAGTATTTCTGTATTAACCTGCAACTCCCTAAAAATCATTTTATTGGAAATATTGATACAATTTAAACAGTAGTGTACATTTTTCAGTAAAGCTCACCAACTATGCTTAGCTTATAGCAGCTCAGACATTTATCATACAATTCACTCTTTATGAGGAGATGATCACCTTTGACAGTTTGGAGAGTGTGGCAACGTGTCTTTAGGCATGGCAATAACTTCCTCTGCATCGTGGGAACCGCCTGTGGCAGACAATGATTGAATTCACAATGGTGTATACAAAGGCCACCTTTGGGAGAAACCATATCCCACAGCATGCTGGGAAAGGGGAGCAATAGCAGCAGATGTTGTGAAGACCATAAGCAACAGATGCCCCCCAAAGCAAGTATTCAGCAAGCATGGGCCGGGCGCACATCTCTAAGTCCAGCGTAAAAGAGTAGCAGAATGGGGAGAAGAATGGGAGCATGTCCAAATAAAAGCCAAAGACTTGCTACCTAAAAGAAAGGGGGCAGTAAATTGTGAGGAGATTGATGCTTGTGTACTTACAACTGTGTCCTATTGTGCATGTTCGCTGTGAACATATCACGGTGCTAAGAACTTTGTTAAACTTTAACTGTTGTCACAATGGTGCTAATCACATATTTGTGGTTGGGACTTACATGAGGAATAAACGTTTTCACACTTCTGTTCAAGAGGTTGTCTTCTAAAGAATGGCACTGGTACAGTTGAAATGTCCATCTAGTCCATCCAGCTCATAGGACACACAGGTCATACTGCTCAACAGCTAATTAATACAACAAAGAGGATGAAGATACATCAACAGAGATACGTATGCACTACTTGTGGCATTGTAAAGTCTTAGGTCAGTTTGTCAATTGGCCTTTGTAACATTTCTGTACAAATAATTTGTCATGGATCAAGAAAAAAAGTACAGGGAAATTCCGACAACAATGACATCCGTGAAGACCACATCAATCAATCCACCAGAGCAGAAAATGTAAATATGCAGACACAACATTCATTTGCAATTTCAAAGGCATCCAATCTACCCCCAAAAGGCTATGAAGTACTTAAGAATAGTGCACACTTAAAGAAACACTGTAAGAAAATGAAGCTGTCATGCAGTGATAAATGCCGTTTATTGTTTCTAGGTTATTATAGTGGCCTGTGTGAACTAAGCTCACCCAGGGCAGTGCACGCAGCTGCTGGCCGTAATGTGAGTGGTTGGTGCAGGTCACTCCCTGAATATGAAGAACCATTGGTGACCTGCGAAGGTCAGAGCACAGAACACGTCCCAAAATCAGCAGCACACCCAAAACGACCCAAATTTTCTATATAAAGGTTGCTTGTGTGGACATATCCATAGATGTAAAGCACATTGACTGTTCCATAAAAAGAGGAAAAGCCGGATGTCTTGCAATTGGCCATGGAGATTGGAGAGGGTGTGGGCCTTTTAAGACAGCATCTAGTGTGATGTATGGGAATGAACGAGTGGACTGACGCCTGATTAATGACCACAAACACTGAATGCGCCATTCTCTTCACATGATAATCATTTTCAATGGCACAAGGGAAAAGTTGAGCTTTGCTTGCTATCACTACAATGAATGGCAATCCTTCAGTGTTGAGGACAAAAGGAGGAAGCTTAAAGCCTTGCTCGATGTTTGAGAGGAAATCAGAGTGATGCATGCTAGCATTTTATGTTTATAGAACAGTGATGTAGAAACATCTCACTGTGATCCTCTTTACACAAACCCAGCTGAATGTATTTCTCAGTGCTGAGGGAGCTTTCCTTTGTTTGAATTCTTTTGTGCTTATGAATAAATATTTTTGTTGAATTGCATACAAGTATGAATACAAGGATTTACCTTCACTAATATTACAGTTATTACCTCCTTGAATAGAGAAGGAGGTAGGACCCACTCAGAAAAATTCACAGAACAACAAGCTCTATTGAAGAAAACAGATAATAGTGATGGTGCATCATCCATCCCCCTGGTGCACTATGTGTGACAAGGGCCAGGAGCAGTTGGGACCTCTGGCTCTGGCTCCAGACTGCCTGCTCTGCAGAGGAACTCATAGGACCGCAGGCTGCTTTGCCACTGCAACGGACAGATGGTGTGCACCGCCCATTAATGGGATGAGTAGCATTGCTCCATACTTGCCCTGGTAACTGCCGGCCTGTGCTGGCATTCTCATCTTCATCCCCCAGCGGACATGGCAGTCCCTAGCCTAGCACTTCTCCAGTATGTAAATAACCAGACAGAGAAGGCCTGCTTTCATCTGAATATGAATAGAATGAGAGGAGGTGGCCCAGAGGGAAAAAGAAAGAAGGGGAAAAGGAGGGGGTGGGGCATGGCCCAATCACTCCCCTACCCCCACCCCAACCCTGCCACCCCAAACAGACTTCATTATGAAAACAAAACTCAGACAAGACACAATCAAGATTACACAGATTAAAGCAATGCCATCAATTGTTTCTCATACTTTTCCCCCCTGCAGCCTAATGTTTACTACAAACATAACTATTGCATTTAATGTAGTGATCAAAGACTTTACAGCATGTCTTTGATGAGAATCTATGTTAAAGTTTAGCCAACATGAAGCAAAGAGACATTTCATTTTAGATCTAAGAGATCAGTGGTGTAAAAACAGTCCCACCACCAAAACCGCACAATAGCTGAGATGATATCATGTGCTACTCTTAACAGTCGAATTGACAGCATTCAGACTGAAATAGAAGGCTTCATTAATTGCTAGTCACGTTAGCATACTTTTGTTTATCTGGTCAATTCTCCATTCTACAAAGGACCCTTTAACCCTTTAACCCAGGGGTGTCCAAAGTCACTCCCAGAGGGCCAGTGTCCTGCACAGTTTGGTAGTTCCCTCCCTCAGTCACACTCCCTGAACTTCGCAATTAACAGGTGAGTCTTACCAGGTGTGCTAGATCAGAAAAATCAGGAACTGCGCTGGAAACCGACCCACCAGGACCGGAGCTGGACACCCCTGCTTTAAGCTCTGGGACGAAATGAAACCAGGATTACAGTTTGTGCAGTGTGACATGGTCTTGTTTTTCCAAAGGCTGTTTCAAAATGCATTTTCAGTTGTGAACAGGGCATATGCTCAGTAGCTTCTTATCTTATAACCTTCCAGCTGCTTTCAAAATGAAGCCCCCACAGAGCATAAACTCTGAATTCATTGTTTTCAGGTCCAAACGAAACACATTTACATATATCTATCAGGAGTTTAGCTCCACCCACCTATTCATAAGAAACAGTGTTTCAGCCCTGGCTGCTTTTTCAAAAAGGCAAACTTGTGTCATCCAATCAAAATAAAAGACATGTACATATATTATATATTAATACTTAATGTATAGTAATAAAAAGAGTCAAAACAGTTCAAATAAAAGCCTGTTTCACTTCAAGGGATAAAGAGATGATAGGTAATTAGGTAATTATTCTGCACAATGAAAAGTTAATGATGTTTCAGATACCATGCAGGAATTAAAGGCATTGCTCACAATTTATCATTTAATCAATTAGAAGGAAAAAATGAGAAATGATTCATAAGGAAATTGGGGCCTAGACAAATGTAACATATCCAGTCTAAGGTATCATATGATTTGGTTTTTAAAAGATCCGATTTGAGTGTTCTCACAGCTGTGAAAAGATCTGATCTGTTTCTACTTTACGTTGATTAGATAATAACAAACACATACGTGTAAGATCATTTTAAATAAGGTAGCCTATAATATCAGTGAAAATTCATACTTTGAACTGTTTGAAGTTTGAACTCTTTCAAACGTCTCCTTGGCCAAACTCTAACACCCCTCCCTTATGTCAGTGAAAGTTTTTCATCTTACTTTAAAAATAAATTTTGTAGGCCCAACTTTTCTGTAAACTTACAATCTACACTTTCTGCTTCTGACAGATTTTCACCCTGCAGCGTAAATCTGAGATAAGATGAAACATCCAGTAAACAAACAAATGCTGTGTACAAAATAACAACAACACTACATGAAATGCACATATCCATTTTATTTTGTACACCTACCATATAGGTGAGATATAGTGTTAAAAAGGCATCAACATTGGACCCAGTTGACTGTGAGTTCTATAAAAGCAGCATAGCAGTATAAAATGTACATGACGCATCAGAGGCATTTAAGAACTCACTCCTGGGTTTAGTTTGCTAAACAACAATATATCAAAACAATATCCATTTGACAAAGTGTGCAAACAAGATAGAGAAGTTAAATTATATTTTATAGCTGAAAGTATGTGGACACCTAGCCATCACACCTACCTGCATACAAAGAGTGTGTTTGTGCTTAGAATCAGAAAACTGTACTGATCCCTCAGGGAAATAGTTTGAAGATCTGCTCCAGGTGAGGCTCGAACTCACAACCTCGGCATTGCTCTGCATTAGTACTGCTATATAAGTACCGCGCGCTAACCGATTGCGCCACTTATCAAGCCATGCCTTTATGGATCTTACCTTGTGCACAGGGGCACAGTCATACTGCAACAGGAAAGGACCTTCCACATACTGGTTCTACAAAGCTGGAAGCACATTACTGTCATAAATGTCTTTGCATGCTGTAGCATTATTACTCTTTAGTGGAACTACAGACCTAAGTAAAAAAAACAACATTATTCCTCCTCTAACAAACGTTACTTTTACAGGAATGCCTTCTGTTTCGTATGTATGGTCTGACAGTGTTCAATTAGCATTCATCAAATTCAGATTCAATCATTATACTCTTTTAAATACAATACAATATTAATTAGAATATTTGATTCTGTGGATGTTGGATTTGATATTGTGTTTTTAAAATTACATAAGCCACTTATGTAAAAAAAAGATGAAAAGATGGGAATACCAGATCACATAAATTCTTTGTATAATAACAAAAGAATATTTTAATATACTGAGGTAAGTGGTCAGCCATTCCTAGATAATCTGAACATATTACTCAGATACGTAAACCTGCATAAATAAAAAGTTAGTTAGTAAGTTTGCTGTTATAACAAACTTTTTTACTAAGGATCTTGTTCAAAGGTTAAAGGAATGTTTTGTTTTCATAACAATACTTGAAACTCAGCAAGATGATACTTTTATCCTATCAGAAGACTTCACTGGCACGTTAATGGAGTACAATCAAAGAGCATTATTTCAAATGCTATTAGCCTAAGAGCTACTGTGTCAAATTCATTCAGGCCCTTTCCACACGTAATCTGGTATTTCTGAAAACAGTGATTTTTTTGTGTGCTTTGGTCTTACATCAGCACATAAACTGCGTTTTTTTTGGTCCCTGAAAACAAAAATTCTCAAACAGCCTTCGAAGGTGGTGATTTTTGAAAATACTGTTTTTGTGGTTACTTGTGGGCGAGGAAAACAGAGATTTTTTATCAAAATGGTGCGAGTTCTTTCCTTTGGACACCACAATGTGCTCCGTGTTTGTTTACATGAGTGAGGTCATTTTCTGCAATGGCAGAAAGACTACCATCACACATAAATTTGCTGTTAGGACTTTTTACATGCTTACACATACATGCACAGTTACTTTTCATCCATTATCAAGAATGCCGACATCAGACTGAGCTTCCGATGTCGTTACTATATTCAACACAGCAACCGATAAATAACAGATTTTGGTGATTTTGTAATTGAAAAGATGTTAACACAGTCTCTCTAGGACATGGAAAAAGTACAGAATATGTTACGCAAACAGTGATGCATAGTTACATTTTATGCAATAAAATGAACAAAAATAAAAAATAAAAACACCATTATGGCAATGTGAAAAAAATTTAGGCACCCTCCATAATCAGTACTTAGTAACACCTCCTCTGGAACATATCACAGCTTGCAAACACTTTTTAGAGCTAAAAGTCTTTCATTGTCCTGTTGTAGAAGCCATCCTATTTTTAGCTTCAGCTTTTTTACAGATGGTGTGACGTTTGCTTTTAGAGTTTGCTGGCATTTAGTGGAATCCATTCTTCCCTCCAACCATGCAATGTTTCCTGTGGCACTGGCTGCAACACAAACCCAAAGCATGATAGATCCACCCCCATGCTTATTGGTTGGCAAGGTGTTCTTTTCATGAAATGCTGCTCCTTTTTTCTTCAAACATGCCTTTGCTGGTTGCAGCCAAAGAATCTATTTTAACTTCATCAGTTCACGGCAGTTGTTTCCAAAATGCATCAGGCTTCTGTAGATGTTGCGTTAGATATTTCTGATGTTGGATTTTATGATAAAACACAGGTAAGGTTTTCTTCTGCTGACTCATCCATAAAGGACAATGGAACGGAGCAGTCCTGAGTCTGCTATATCTTCCTGCAAGTCAAATGTGGATTTTGATTTGTCTTTCTGACCAACATATGAGTTTTCTTGGTCTTCCAGATCTCATCTTGACCTTCAAAGCTCCCCTGAACTACCATCTCTTAATTATATTTCTCACTGTGGAAACTGCAAGCTGATAATGATATCTTCTTGTAGCCTTCTCCTGCATTGTGGGCATCAATAACTTTCATTTTCAGTCTTACACAGCTGCTTAGAGGAACCCATGGTTGTTGAGTGTCCACAAGTGTGTGCACAAGGTTAGAAGAGTCAGAGTATTTGTAAAGCTTTGAAATTGGCACCAGCTGACATTTACTAATGACTAATGTTACCATGCATCAGATCTTTACAACTATTGGCAAGCAGTACAGCTTTGGATGCTTCGAAAAATATCCCCTATAATAACCCTAATAATCCTAATAATTTATCCTGATACGCTAGAACACACTCACTCCTACTGAGGGAAACATAACAGAACCATACTCATAACTCATACTCATAACTTATAACTCAGTGAGGCCCATCTGTACACAAGGAACTGCTGATGCGTCTTTAAACTGAAGTTTTTATTATTGAATTTTATTCCTATTTATTTATGTTCTTTTGTCTGTGATCACTGTTCGTGTTGACCAGGAGGATGGGTTCCCCTTCTGAGCCATGGTTCCTCCCAAGATTTTTTCCTACAATTTAGGGAGTTTTTCCTTGCCTCTGTCACCTTTGGCTTGCTCAATGGGGGCTCGGACCCAGATTCTGTAAAGCTGCTTTGTGACCATGTCAGTTGTAAAAAGCGTTATAGAAAGAAATTTGACTTGACTTGATGTCTCGGGTTTGAATCATACAAGTGAATTTTGGGCTATGCTGGGTGATGGAACAACACTTAAGGAAAACAATACTTCCACCTAAGGATAACAGAGCTGCTGATTAAGATGGCTATACTGAGGAGGGCCTGGACACTACCAATATTGCTACAGCAGGAAACTCTGCCTGCTTCCTCCCCTGAGTCCCACATAGTAGTAAAAACAAAGAGATAGATTTGGATTAAAAGATTACTCGCAGCAGTGTTGTTTAACAGTCTAACACACGATTTGTATTTTCTTTTATTACTCATTTGACCTGAGATGAGGTCTCATGGGGGGAAAATGGCTAAAAATGAACTGACATTGATACTGAAGCCTCATGGTGTGAAAACGAAAGCTAAGCAAAAGCACCAAAACAGCTCTCACTGATAGCTGAGAGGGCTTTTAGGCATTAATCAATCTCTCTGCGGTGACATTCTCCATGGGGCCAAAAACAAACAGAGCGCTCTTGCTCTAAGACCCGTTACAAAGCAACAGTGTCAGAGCAGATCAGACAGCCACGTTCCCCGACGCAGGCATTTGTTCACCGGGACCTCTACTCGCTGTCAAGAGGGATGAACATTAAAGCACTCTCAGGTCTAACGAATGCCACTGAAAAGGCTTTCTGCCTTCCTGCCTAATGGGCACCAGGGCTGGAGCGGGCGTGCTGTGGAGGGAGTGCTGCATGCCCGGATTTGTCATTTATGAGATTTAATTTGTCCAAGAATGAGCCAGAGTCAGAGGTCAGTCGGTTGGAGAGCCGACCTGCTGACAGGTTGACCATTCACAGGGGGCTAATGAGAGCGCTCGGCCAAGTGAACGGAACAAAGGCAGACGGATTACATGGACTCATTTGTTGACTGGAATCAATAACACCGGTCACTCTGACTCACATTTCCTCTTATGCTCAGCACTGGCCTGGCAGAGGACTCTATTCACTAAACGTCTCACCATGCTTTTTCAGCACACGTCAGACACACTCTCCTTTTCTCTTTTCCACTCTGCATGCATGGCAGCTCACACTGCAGCAGGCGTCATCGAATTCGTGTCCCTTTCAACTCAGCTTGCAGCATTGTGCAGAGCTGGGTATGAGCAAGGCTCCATGTCCTTTTCAGGAGGCTTTGATTTTCCATTTGTCTTCTCGCAGCACATTTTTATTGGCAACTTACCATGCAGGGTGAGGAGCAACATTAATACACAGACTCCACTTTGGTGGGTTATCAGACAGACTGGAGAGTTCAAGAGGAAACCAAACTGGGATGTTTTACATTTTCCCAAACTGGGAAAAATAAAAACACAGAAGGTATAATATTCTAAAAGAGTAATAAGCAGTCAGCCCGCATGTTAGTATTTGAGTGTACATGTGTGTGCGCACTTGTTCCAGTGGAATGCCTCTCATATTGTTCACACTGATGAGGTGTGGGCAAAAGTTTTACTGAGGAAGTGCATCAAGACCTAGAGGAAGCCCTTGCCAGTATCCGCCCTCTATCTACTGCACAGGGAAGGGGAAAAAGAAACGCTAAAGTAAACAGAGCCGTGGCCATAAAGCGTCTGATTGAATGTGACACAATGAAGAGAGTATTTACTCTTTTACTCCCGCATGCTGATTGATTGCTATTTTCTTTAATGACATCATATACTCAGCTTAGCCATCTCAGCCTGCAAGAAACATCTTAGAGGAGCATGTGAGGTGGTGAAAGGACAAGCTTGAACTTAAAAAGCTTTCTGGGAAGTTCAGTTCCTTTCTGTTGGTACTGTAATACACAGCTGGCACAACCAACTTTGTATCACAGCAGGGAGAGTTTCAGCAATGTGAGCAGGGTGTGTCAGAAGTGTTAGCAACGAAAAGAAAAAAAATCAGTTCCAGTTGTTCAGGTAACCCCAAGCCACCCCCACCCCAAGTCCGGGGTTTAAGAGAGAAGTTGAGCAATACAAGATTCAGGTTTAACTAGAAGAAGAAGAAAAATATATTAAAAATTCTTAACAGCCAACATGTTTTCACATGCAGTCAAACGAACACATTTTGAATGCACTTCGATTCTTAATCAGCTGGAAATTAAGGTTAAATCTGTGTCATTCTTTGCCTAAATGACTATAGGATATGCTTTAATTAGTTCCCAGTTGAATTAGCATAAAAAAAACTTGAGCAGTTAATATGTTTCTTTACACTTTAGAATTCATTGTGCAACTGGTATCAGCAGTTACATCATCAATGAAGATAAGTGTGCCACCATGTTTAACAGACGAGCTGGTATGCCTTGGATATTGGGGGATTTATTTTTGTCTTCTTACTTTCCTATTTCTGTTGATAACCCAAAATGTATGCAAATAACTTTAAATTATGGAAATGTGCACTATAATCACGTCTGAATTGTATGATTAAAATTTTTACATTGAGGGTAAGAAGGGTTAATCAAAGTAAAATGTGTCTTTGTCCCAAACATTGTGAGAACTGTAACATTTGCACCACTATCATTCACAGTTGGTATGGGTTATTTTCCTTAAATGCTGTCTTTGTTTCTGTGGAAAAACAACATTGATCTTTGCCTTTAACTACTTTGGCAAATCTTGTAGTTTTTCGTTCAGTCTCTGATTTTCAATCTTCTGATTTTATTCACTTTCGCATCAACCGTTTCAATAGTTACCTGCTGATGAGCTGAATTTGCTGGGGCAATCAATCCTGGACAAATTGGCTGTTGTTTTAAATTTATTCAACCTGTAAATTGATGTCCTTAAAGTAGATTGATTTAAATAAAAAAAATTAGAGTTCGATTTCAAAAACCCTCATAGAAGAAGGAGGTATAATAAGCATACTAAGAACACCTTAGAGAGTTCTATATATCTTTATAAGATGACACCATACACTTCAGTAGGAAAGAGAACACCAGAACCTAGGCATCATGTTTTCCAATCAATAGCACCCAATTCAGGAACACCTGATTCTTATTTTATGTAACTAGATGTGATAAATGAAATAATGTATTTACTTTTTCAGTGTGGCTGGTCAGTTTGTTGTTTATTTAAATGACATAAATGAAAGCGACTATTTTTCATTGTGAACACATCATTATGCACAGTATGCCACAACGAAATGTGACCTCTGCATTTAACCCATCGCATATGCACATGTGAGACAGCAGGCAGCTATCGACATCACCCGGGGAGCAGTGGGATGGTACCTTCTTCAAGGGTACTTCAGTGCTGCCCAGGCAGGAATTGCGACCTTCCATTTGCAAGGGCAAGGTCACAACTGCTAGGTCACCACTGCCTATATGACAATTTTATGTGTCTTCTTTTGCAGTATAATTACATTTATCTGTAAGCATGACACATTTGTTGACAAAACAAATTATTTCCATTGGATTTCATTTTTCATGTTTTTTTTTATTGCAACAGACTTAGGAAGCCATCCATCCATCCATCTAATGTTCAATTATGTCAAGGATGTTTAAAATGTGTTAAATGTCAGTGCAATGAACAAAAAACATTTCTGTGTGTTGCCTTCTTTTTAAACTCAGCACGTCATAGATGTAAGTGTACAAGCTTGTATTTAACAGCTACTGTTGTATTTGATAAAATATTAAAAGTGAAGTGCATGTAATCATATTAAAGTTTCCATTGCTGATGAACAGCTCTAAATAAAACATATTAAAGTTTATAAAGTCAATTACAGCAAGATATGCTGCATCATTTTAGTGAATGCTTCTGGTGAGTGGAAAATTGATAGTTCAGCATGGCAGTTAAAATATTATTACAGCAATCTAAGATGCTAAAGGGTAGTAATGTTTTGCATATTAAATTCATTTTTAACAATACATTCCTAAAGTAAATTGTGCTTAGCATCATTAGTATAAGCACTGCATCCCAAACCGATGAAATCTACACTGTTGAATATTTCTAGCTTCATGCTTCTGAGCAATCACCAGCTTTAGTCTTCCACAATATCATTACCAAATATACAGGGCTGTAAAAATGTTGTTGCACTTGAGATACTAGTCATGGACTGATGACAGGACATTTTCCTGTAGGATTTTCTGGGAGAATGCATCATGGTTCTATCAGTTATAGCAAGTCATTCAGACTACAAAGCTGCAAACTATCTCCACACCATCACACTAGCACCACAATGTTTGAAAGTTGGTACAGTATGAGGTTTTTATTGTGGAATGTTATGTTAGCTTTGTTATAATTAATAATTTTTTTATATTATGACGGCTGTCTCACAAAAGTCCCGCTTTCAATTAAATCAGTCAATTAAAACGTTTTTTTTTTAAAACATGGTGATTATCAAGGTGTTTTGTGGGAAGCATGAGTAGAGCATTTATGTTTCTTTTTACCTTGCAACTCTCTCATTGAAACCGTGTTGCCTGGTCCTTTTCTATTGGTGGAATCATGAACACTGACCTATCAGAGGTGAGGGAAGCCTGCTGTCCCTTATATGTACAAGTGCTGGTCATAAAATTAGAATATCGTGAAAAAGTTCAATATTTCTTGACAATCCTTTCAGAAAGTGAAATCCATATATTATATTGATTCACTACACATAGAGTGAAATATGTTAAGTCTATATTTCTTGGAATAAAAGAATCAAAAATGGCTTACAGATAAGAAAACCCTAAATTCACTGTCTCAAAAAAATAGAATATCATAAGACCAATAAAAAAAGGATATTTTAAACAGAAATGTCAGGCTTCTGAAAAGTAATTTTATTCCTATGTACTCAATACTTGGTTGGGCCTCCTTTTGCATGAATTACTGTATCAATGCAGTGTGACATGGAGGTGATCAGCCTGTGGCTCTGCTGAGGTGTAATGGAAGCCCAGGCTGCTTTGATCTCAGACTTCAAGTTGTCTGCATTGTTGGGTCTGGTGTCTCTCATCTTTCTCTTGACAATAACACATAGATTCTCTATGGGGTTCAGGTCAGGTGAGTTTGCTGGCCAATCAAGCACAGTAACACCCTGGATGTTGAATCAGCTTTTGGTACCTTTGGCAGTGTGGGCAGGTCCTTGAACCTGCGACCTTCTGATCCCAGGGGCAAAGTCCTAACCACTAGGCCACCACAGCTCCTTTTCTCCATTTTGACACAATGCTCTTACTGTGGTTCACTAATTTTTCAGCTAATTTTCTCATCCCTTTTGGAAGTTCTTTTGATTGCAGATTACACATTAAAGTACTTCATAGTAATTCAGTACTCCACACTACTGGTAAGCTTAAATACAAATGATAGTAGTAGTTGATAAATTTAATAAATAAAATTATCAAGATTTGTTTAAGCTATAAAGTTGACAAACAAAAGAATGTGCTGTATGCACTTTTCATTCTTTAGCAAATCACTCAAGCTGTGTTTACATTACCAAGTTGAAGTGTCAAAAATCCAAATTTGTATGTTTTTATGTGGCAGATCAGATGTTGTCAGATACGTGTGGACATGCAAAAATTAATACAAATAATATTAAGGGCTGTGTGACCTTAATAAAAAAAGATTTTATGTTTTTTTTCTCCCCGGAAGGGCATGTGCCATCACTGACATGTTGTAGGCTTTTGCTGCTGCTTAGATATGCTGAAGTTTAAATGGCTCACTTCTTTCTGTGCTAGATAGATCATTTTGGGATTCTTTGTGCACAGATCCCAACTGGGTATACAGTCCGCTCTTTTGGGTGTAGTGGTCATTGTTTCAGGGCAAACATATTACCTCCGGGAACCATTCAGCCTTAGTTTGGAAGTTTATTAGGAATGTTGTTTAATTATTTGTTACTACTTATACATGGAATTTTGAAACTCGAACCCTATTTAACCTACAGCAGTTTAGATCCACCTAATCACACTGATTGTTTCATTGACTGAAAGTGTGCTTCACCAATGACTACAGTCTTAGGCACAAAAACATGGAAACCAATCAGAACAGAGATGCATTTACCATTATTTTTTGATGACTATACAACATGCATATCATTTTTATATGCAGTGATAATTCTTAATAGTTGATTATTTGCTATATATTTTAGGAGAAAACATTACAAGCTTAATTTTTATCAGAAATGAATCAAAAATGATTATACATGAACTTAGAATAGAAATGACCTGAAACAGTAGATAGTAGCAACCATACTGAAGTTATTGCTGTATAAACTGGTACTGATAGAAAAAAATATCTTATAATGTCTGTCACAGAGACACTACTTACAACATTTGATCAGAAGAAGCTGCTGAACAATTTCTAAATGATGAATTTCTGTAGAAACAGACAACACACATATCAGTTGACCACAGCTGAAAGTGTCCATCACAAGAGGGGCTGCCTAAATTATTAGTCAGGAACAAGAGAGTTTCCTTGGAATCTGTGCCCATTTCCTATTTGACAGTGCAAAGAATGAGCCTTTCCTTACGCTGGCCATTTCCCTCCCATATCCTGAGCCCACCCTTTCCATACAAACGATTTACCAATTTAACTGTTTCAACACTCAAAAGGAAACCCTGAAGAAACACAGCTTATTTACAATAGCCCAATCATGTCGGTCTACCTCCATGTTCTGTTTAGACAATGCTTTTGATACTTTGCAGATAATTAAACTTAAAAGTACCTTAAAATGAAACATTAAAAGGAGCTACCTGTAAAATTTGTCAAGTAATATGGCCACTGACTTACGAATCTGTCACTGCTGGTTGTGAAGCAAACTTAATTTCTATTGAGAGTGATGTTTGAGTCTCAATGTACTACTTGTTCTCTTAATTTATGAACAAATACTATTATTACCTATAACCACACCTGTATTTTTTATGGAATTGAAAGAAAAACTGGGACTACTCGAACATGTGTAATAATAATAAATAATAAATAAATCAAGCATATTAAGCATATTTTCAATATTTAAACATAAATATGACCTAAAACATCAAAGTTCTACAAAAGATTTTTTTTCAATGTTTATGGTAATTAATATGGTAAGGAATTTATCCCCTTTCTTATAACAGGCATCAGCTTTTCCATTTGTCTGTATGCATAATGCTGTAGAGCCAACAAGACATAATTTAAATGGCAGCTGGCATTTTTAAATAATGAAAACTATTTGAAAGTCTGCAATTTCTCAATATTTATGCTGAATAAATGAAAATGAAAGGAAATTATGAAGTGATGAAATTACTTTTATGATCTATTTTTAGAGTATAACGTATTTATATCCCCATCCAATAATAAGACTTCTTACATGTCTGAATTCTATCCTATTAACAGCAAATCTCTCAATTAAGTTGTTCAACATCTTAAGTCATCTACCTGCTGTCTTGACACACTGCCCACTCATTTCCTAAAAAGTGTGTTCAGCTGCGTTGAATC
>JBBIGC010000145.1:7694969-7716107 GCA_037576955.1 Lepidarchus adonis
AAGTGAAACAAACACTGTATGTATGACATCCACTAAGTCTCTCACAATATCCCTAACTTATTGTGAGTAGTGTATATGTACAATGGGTACAGAAAATATTCAGACCCCCTTAATTTTTTCACTCTTTGTTATATTGCAGCCATTTGCTGAAATCATTCAAGTTCATTTTTCCCCATTAATGTACACACAGCACCCCATATTCACAGAATTGTTGACATTTTTGTAGATTTAATCAAAAGAAAAACTGAAATATCAAATGGTCCTAAGTATTGAGGTCCTTAGTATGAATGACCTGTATGTATGTGTGTGTATGTATATTTTCTGTTTTTCTGTCACCTTCTATGCATATGTTACACTTTATTTTGCTGGTGCCCGAGAGCTACCAAACGAATTTCATTGTATCTGATACAATGACAATAAAGAATCTTTACTTTACTTTAACAGTATACACAGTGTAATGAAATGCAATTTGTACACAGCCCCCCACCCATAGTGCATTTATAAATTTTGGAGGGCACTGTAAATAATATTTAAAAATTCACTGTATTACAGCCCTCAATCAGCTTCACAAATCTATACTGTAATATTACTGTAATATTGCTCTAACTTAGAGTTAACCTGTACATTTTGGTTAAAAAGCTGTGGCTCACATTCTACATACTGCAAAGTATTTACTTGGTCTGATGTCTACACTCTGGTCTTTCTGTCATTGATAACTGTTGGAATGTGAGATATTAGACAAAATGGAAATGAATGGAAAAAATTATAAAAATGTCTGTGTAGGACTGATCAGCAGCTACAAAAAGCATTTGTTTTATGTTACTGGCAGTAAAAGTTCTACGCTAGTCAAATCAAGTCAAGTCAAATTCGGGTCCGAGCCCCTAATGAGCAAGTCAAAGGTGACAGAGGCAAGGAAAAACTCTTTGGGAGGAACCAAGGCTCAGAAGGCAAACCCATCCTCCTCTGGTCGACACAAGTAATAACAGACAAAAGAATATGCATGCATGAATGAATGCATGAATGAATGAATGCATGACATGCATGGGACAACGGCATCCAAACATCCCAGTTTAGTTACATAATGTTATAGGTGATCAAACATTCATGTCACGAATCAGGTTTGAGGAATTAAAGCGGGCACTGGTTCTTCAATAAACTTGGGTTTTACTTCACGACACATGTAATCAAACATAGAAGTCCTGAACACATAAAGGCATAGACTTGTGACATAAAGATGTTGATTTACAAAGACCTTAGGAACACAGGGGGTATAAATACTCTAACAATAATTAAAGACACCTGGTGAGGGGCAGTAACAGAACCTAAACATGTGACTGAATGAAACACATAACACAAGACAGACACAACCTAGAGAAACGTCCTCACAATTTGCTTAAAATAATGTCGTTTTCTATTAATTTGATTTTATTTCTAGTTATGGATATGTCAAGGCATTATACTGGGAAGCCACTTCACAGAAATTGGAACAACTCCAGAGTTACATAGCGCTTTTTACTACTGATGTAGAGAGAGAGAGAGAGAGAGAGAGAGAAAGAAAGCGAGAGAGAAAGAAAGCGAGAGAGAAAACCAGAGTCATAGCAGGCAAGTCTCACGCCTCAGGCCAAAGTCTAGAGTCAATACAAGCAAGTCTTAAGATGAGGCTGGCAAGTTTAAGTAGGGTCCTGAGTCATTACAGACAAGTCTCAGGTTGAGTCCTACAAAAGCATTCTTCAGCAAATTTAAATGCATTTAAAAAACAAGGCCCAAAAGGAAAAAAGCAATTTATAGCCTATTTAAAGCATGTAGATGACAAATGATTGTAGGTAGTATGTGTAGTATAACATTTCCATGTGTACTTATTTTTAGTATCATTGTATGCAATTTACATTTATTAAATTATTCAATTGGAAAGGTGGAAAGACTAAGTGGCACAAAGAGCACTGTACCTACTATACATAAAGTAAACAAAAAAAATATTATATATTATAAATATATTTCATTTCAAAAGCATCACAAAAATTTAAACTGTAATGTTCCTTCTTTGTTTTTACTGTATTTCTTTTAGAAATTACTGTATATTTACATTTAAATTGACATTTATGTTTCTTCTTTTTTTGTGCAAAGCTATTCAAGCTTAATTGTAGGAAAGGTGCTATATAAAAATTTATTATTGTTGTATTATTATCATTGTTATTATTAATATTATGCCTCAAAACATTTGAACAATTTCTCATAATAACTTGCTGTGAGGTAGCTTTTAGAGAAGTAGTCATTAAACCTAAATCTACCTTCCTGCCCACATTGCAGTAGGAAGACTCCAGGGTTAGTGTCTATTGATTCAGAGGCGCTAAAATCTTCAGATATGTAGTTCCTAGGATCTGAACCCTAAAGCACTACATTTTAGTTTTACCATTTCAATTGTTCTATGAATTTTGCATATTTATATGTACTGACATATTCTGGGTACAACGGCCTTCAAAATGGAAGTATGTGGCAAAAGAGGTGCATGCTGTACAACTGAGAAAAACATGTGTGATACCTGATAGCAGTACTACCATGTGATACACTTGGCTTTTAGGGCACAAAGTTGTGATGCAGCAGGTCACACTTGGCTTTCGGTTGATTTTAACAATACATATCACTTGAGCGTTTAATGGAAAATCAACAGGTGGATTTTTAAACATTTTATAGCCAGTGTAGTGTAAGCATATCAGCTTTTGTTATGGTCTCTGAATGATTGTGATTGCATGCCCGGAAACAGGAAGATAGGTCTGAGTCTGTAAATACTGGCTACTTGAATTACACAGAAGGCACAACATTAAAGTCTGGGAAATGATGTCAGGCCCACAGCTGCCAAGTATGTGTAGAGATAGTAGAGAGGGGGGCTATGACAATTTTATTTGAACTTTTATTGTGAAAAATCTGTGAAGTAGTAATGTTAAGGAACACTCTCAAACATGAACGTGGCTCAATATTAAAGAACGACTAGAGTAAAAACAGAAACTTGATTATCAATGACCAAAACCTCTTGTGCTCTCCCAGCCCAAAAGTGATTTAATTACATTGAGGTCTTCAAGTTTTAAGCGAAGAGAACAAATTGTGACCTCTGTGACTAAAGAACATTGCTGTCAGGCTGTTGTTGTGCTCAAAAGGGGGAGGGGTGGCTTTCGCTCATAGGTGTCCCACAGCACTGCAGTGTATTACCAGAGACAGCTGGCTGGCTGCATCCCTTCCTGCAGATCCCATCATCTTTTCACTGTGGGCCAGAGTAAATGAGTTCTCTTAGAGGTCAAAGGTAGTGCTCCACTTCCCAGGAGTCCACCCTGCCAGAACAACATTGCCTCGAAGCAGGAAGCCAGGACATTGTCCATATGTTGTCTTCACTCACAGGGGTGTGGTAAGTTTTTCAGTAGACCGAATGAGGTCACTGGCAAAAACAGGTAGTACAAGGAACAACTAAATAGCTTTTCAAAAAGGCTGGAACAAGCTATAATATGTTCATCTGACTCTCTGAATTGTTAGGATTAAGAAAAATTGTTAAAGCTACTCCGCCTATTGGGCTCCACCCTGGGCCCCAACATTTGGTTGACCAGCAAAGCCACTGGAACCAAAAACAGCTTGGGGAGCTAGTCATGCTGGAATGAGCAACTGCACACACTCTTCTCCTGATGAAGGGAAGCATCTGCAGGTCTTGCTTTGGCCCACAGTGTAGCTGTGGAGCTCCAGCAGTCTCAAGGTCCACCAGGCAAGTCCTAACCATTACGAGGTGTGTACACAGCCATAGAACAACTGCAACCAGCTGTTCACTTGGGCTAAGAATGCTGACTAGTAGGCTCTTTTATAAGGACTGCATAATTGCATAATAATAATGTTAATTTATTTGTAAAAGGTGCCACTGGGAACCAAACCATAACTGATGAGCATGCATATTTTAAACATGTTGTTCTAGCTGAAGAAAACAAGCAGATTTAGATTATGATGCCTCCAACAAACAAACAAAAAATGTTGAGTTGGACCATAATAAACAATCCATAACCATTTTCAAACATTGTGCAATAAACAGGTGAACTGGTAACAGATGAGGGAATCGTGACTAAGTATAAAAGAGCATCCAGCAAAGGCAAAGAAAGGTCACAGCCCACTTCACAACACAAAAATGGCAGAATTGTCCAAAATGAAAACCACAAGAATTTCTCAACACAAGATTACAAATATTTGTATCATTAAATTATCTTATTTTCGTCTTTTATCATATACAGTACATCATATTTTTTTACGATTCAGGGACTCCAGAGAAATCTCAGGTAAGGCCAGAAGTCTTTAAGCCTTCAGATGGACCTGCACATGGCCTCAGGAGGACTTTGGAAAACCTGTGTCACTTAACACAGTCTGCTGTTGCATCAAGAAATGCAACCTGAAACCCTATTTTGCAAAGTAAAAAACCGTCTTAGCTTATACAGAAACATTGTGGAGTCCTTCAAATTTGCGCTCTTCTCAGACTGACCAAAAGACAGTGGACGTGTGCTTTGGACAGACTAGTCCACTCTTCAGCTTGGTTTCTGGAGAAATTGACATAGAGCTCTCCAGGTCAAAGATGAAACTAGATCATCCAGACTATTGACATAGAAATGTGCAAAAGTCACCATAAGTCATGGTACTGGGTGTGAAGGTCCCATTGACACAGGGGATGTATTTTAGAATTTTCGAGACATATGTTGTCATCAAAGCTGTATCTTTTCCTGTGAAGTTCATGGTTGTTTCAGCAAGACAATGGCCTTATTATGCACACACTACAAGAGCATGGCTTCATAGACACAGAGTACATGTACTTAAGTGGCCTGCCAACAGTAAAGCTCTGTGTTCTATTGAAAATATATGGCACTTCATGGGAACAAGAATCAGACAGTTCCAAATGATTAAATAGTGTAATTAAAAGGAAATGTGATGCATATTTAAAAAACTACATCACAGTGCAGTCAAGAAACTTGGGTCACCACGAATACTATGGCAGATCGACTCTGCTCGGGTCAAATGGACAAATATAAATTTGGTAAATTTGATATTTTTTTCCATTAACCCAATCCCTTAATTCATCTAACATTCATTGGAAGCAGTGATGAAATGTGCTTAGGCCCACCAGAGCAAGAGCCATTAACATGTCATTAGCAAAGAGGCTGGGGAATTCTCATTGTGCTGCAGCAACAGGTGTGAGGCAGGTGCCTGGGCTTGGAGCTAGCTGCTCAAATATGTATGAGCTGCATCATTGCCTAACTGCTGTTTGCTGCCACAGTTTTAACAGCATGAAAAAAGGGGAAAGGGGGGTGGGCTAAATGTTGGCTGTTATACAATCCTCCACTCAACAAGCAGTGAAAAGGGAAACCTTTTATTTCAACCTTGTAATAGGCTTTCATATTCTATGAGCTTAACTGTTGAATAATTCATCAATAATGTAGTTGTACACCTCTCACTCATTTGTCTGGCCATTAGTACCTTGAAAAGTGTCATGAACTTGTCTTTCATGAAAACTCACTACCCTAAAGATCTTATATACTAGTTAAACTGACTAAAAGGTTAAACTTATTGAAAACAATTATGACCCCATGGGCACAGAGTACTTTGAAATAAAAAGTTTAATGCCTCTGAAGTGTCTCCATAAGGAAGACCATTTATTTTTCACTGAACTGCAGTTCATTTATTAATTTAATTCAGTTAACTATTTGTTTTTGTGATTTACATCACATTTGTTTTGATCTGTCCCCCCCAACCACTTCTCCAGTTTATTTTTGGAAATACATATTTTTGTGTTTTTTATTATGTACTATCTAGAGTATATAAACACATTGGCCATAAATCTCCTAAATTTCTGCTCAATTCCCCAAAACAGCTCTATTCTATGTTCTGACCTTTCCATCACAGCCAGCGTTCACTTTTTATACTACAGTAGCTCCTATGTGCCCTCAGACCAGATGGGCTAGCCTTCATTCTCCATGCATATCAATGAGCCTTGGGCAGCCATGCTGACAGTTCATCAAGTTGTCCTTCATTGAACACATTTTAGTAGGTACTAATTACTGCATATGTGAAACACACCAGAAAACCTGCAATATTGGAGATACTCTGCAAAAAGTCTTGCAAAATTAATTGTTGTAGTATAACTTGACAACTGGATAACAGTTGCATGGTACCTACTGTATTGGAGTAAAATGCTTTAACTTATCTTTAGATCAGTCAGAATATTCCAACCATTGTAATCCTTTGCAGTACCTTACATGGGAAGGTCTTGAAGCATCATTTCTAACAGGGTAAGCCTAGTAACACATTAAAGTCTGCAAATCTACTCAAAATTATGCAATAGAACTGCAATTCAGAGATAGTAAAGTACACATTTCACAAGGTTCAGTGGGGACCCTGATTGGTCCTTGGCCTCCATCTAGTGGAAATTCAGCAAAAAACATGTATTCATGACTTAAAACAAGATATGATAGAAACATTTTAAATAAGTTAAAAATACCCACTTCTGAAATCTGTGTTTCTAGAGAATGTGTATATCCAAGTAATATTTTCCAAAGGCACATTTCCAAAAGTAAACTGTAGACGTTCATCTTAAGTTACACAACACAGACTGACAGGTGTGTATGAACACTTTCCTAAACTTGGCCGAGACAAACACCACCTGCTGAATTGGAGTCTGGAGCATTTAGAGTGTACACAACAGTAACTCTCCTAAGGGGCACTCTTGTGCGGCCATTAAGGAACAGGCATCACTATCAGGTGATGACAGCTAGAAGACTTTTGTTACCTTTTGTATTCTTCTGTTCCATCACACAGCATCTGTTGTATGGCATCATGCTTTAAAATTGGCAGGAGAATCGAGTAGGAGTTTTAAGTAAGTCTACTGAGTGAAGGTAAACTGAAATGCAATGTAAATATTGTTTTTCAATTTATTTAACAAAGTAATGTTTAAAAAAAGCACTTAGTAAGTATAGTTTAATAACTGTACAGGACCAACTACGGAGAAACTACAATTTGACTGCATGTCTAGTTTAGTCAATAAAAACAAATAGAAAATAGTGACCATTATCAAAAATTTCAACTGCAAATAGCTCACGGACATAACTTGCAAACTCATTTGAATTTTTTAGGTGTTTTTGCTGTTCCTTTTTTTTTAGGTGAGGAGGAATCTTTGTTGCAGCAGTCACAAACCCAACAGCCTAGAACAAAACAACAAAGCAGAAATTAGTTACAGGTAACAAGAACAACAACAAGGATGTCATTATAACTGGTAAGGACTTACCCAGAGGAATGGAGTCCATGCCCACACAGAATGTGTGGAAGCCACGATCACACTTATCACAAAACATCATCATCTCTTCATGGTGGGGCTGCTCACACACTGTGCACGTCTTGCACTCCATACACTGCCATGGATAGGTCTTTATCAGCATCACCAGCTCAGCACTCATATCCAAGCAGGACGGGTGACCTGAACACACAAATGTGCCTCCTTCAACAATGCTGCAGCATAAACCCAGAACAAAGAATATACACAAGAGTCTATAGACTATAAATGATCATTCCAACATACCTGATGGATATGAGAAATATTCTGTTTGTTACATTTGTTTTACTTATGTATAATCAGTAGACTCTTCTGAGCAAATTATTTGTATACAATGTTCATGAGCTACAAGAGCTCAAGAGCTACAGATGAAATCCATAACTTAACATTCAATGGTCATCCATTCATCTGTATTTGTGTACAAATATTGAGATTGCAGAAGATTTTGTTGAAAATAAGTTATGCAGAGAACTACACATCTGAATAAACAATGAGTCGATTTGCAGAGTCTAACATATTAATGGGAAAACATAAAAGACAAAGGTGTGGTCTGTTCAAAAATAACTTTCTCTTTAGAGGCTGTGTACATTTTCACTAAGAAAATAATTTAACTGGGGGTTTTCATACATTTGAATATAACTGTATTCCTTTCACTATAAAGGGAGAGCTGCCATTTTTGCAAAATGACCTCATGGACACAATGTACACAGACATGGTCATTAAAACAACAACAGAATGTTGTGCATTCTCTTGCCAGAAAATGTGCTGTAGCACCACCATGAGTAGAACTTTGGAAAACCCCAGGGATGAACTGCTCAAGTAATTTAAAGTTGTCCTCTGATGGGCAACATTAAGCATACATTTTATTTATTTATTTATTTTTTACTTACCACTGTTGTGGCACTGGGAGCAGTGGATGAGTGCCTCTGGTTTGCCCTTCTTGTTGGACTCCTTACCCTTCTGGCATATGCCACATATAGCATTGGGAATGACCTTAGGCTGCAAGGGCAAAGCAATGCTATAAAAGCCATGGCAACCAAAGGTCCTGCTATACCCACAAAACTTATGTGCTCACAAACTGACATTTCCAACTGAATTTCAGTCAAATCAATGGGACAAATAAAGTAAAAAGCACACAATCCTAAAAGACCACAAAACACCACCGTATAAATCAGAGTTTAAGATACGGCAAATTTCAGTCTAAATTAACAAGAATTACACCCATACACATTGTCTGTGCAAGGAAACCATAACTCCATTACAACTACAGTAGCTTAGAAACTGACAGTAGAAATTCTGAAATAAAAAGAAAATATTTGAAGCTGGCCTTAATTATTATTAATTTTTTTAATAAATTTTACAAGTTTTCCCAAACGGTCTAAAACTTGTTAAATTGTTCCATAACTTCATCACTTGTTTTTTTTTTTTTTTAATTCTACAAAATGTTTCAAAGCAGAAGGTATGACACACGACCTGAAAACAGGACGAATACTTAGATATAGTGCTCACACCATTTAAAAAAAATCGCTCTGCAATCTAATTTCTTTAAAACCTTTTATTCAATTGCTTAACTGTGATATTTGCTCTAAATATTAACATGTCAAAAGGCCCTAATATAAAACTGCCTGAAATAACAGCAATAGCATTTAGAGAAATAAACAGCAAAAAGAAAAGTGGATGGCAAGCTCCAGGTCTGACAATTTATAGCCGTTAGTAAAGCTCACAGTTAAGTCAATACGATGGTATAAGCCTTCATTCTGTCACAAGAGGAGTTCTAACTGAATTAATGCTATTACAAATACATTTTAAAAGGGAAAACAGGATATACGCAAAACATTGTTGGTACACTAAATCAACTCATTTAACAAGACACAAGAAATTGTATAAGGGGTAAAAGAACATCCTGTACAGGAAAGGGATCAACAGAAGCTGTACCTACTGTTTTAAACAAAAAACACTGTTTCTTGTAACTTTTGTTTCAATATAATTTAACATTTTAAATTGCAACTGAACAGAAATACTCATTATAATGCAAACACTAGCTAAGCTACTGATTTCAAAGAGCACAAAATCTCAAAATGTCAAAATTTCAGTCCTCTCACAACAATCTGCTGTACTAATGTTTGGTATCATTCCAACTTTTCTGACACATATACCTCGACTTCAATATTAGTTTTTAAACGATACTTTTACTGCTACTTTCTTTTCAGTTACAAGCATGTGAGCATGGTTTAAACCAGAAATGACTGAGGTGCTGGAAGTGGGTATATTTACAGACTGCAATGGATTGCATGTTTAAAAAGAAGCGCTGATGTTAATAACAAGCATGCGAAACACAATTTAGACAACCAATCACTAGTGCAGATTTTTAAACAAGCATGCTTATTGGTTCACTGACATTGACATAGGGCAGACTATTAAAATATGGTTGAAGATTTTAGTTTCCAAATTATACATAATTAGGTAGGTACCATTAAAGTACTGCATTCCAAATAGCCAGCTCTAGTTCTGAGGAAATTACATTTGAATTCTGTGTCATTTTTTAGTACTTCCGTTGAGGTACAAAAAGGCATAAAATACTCTTGGGTAAAGGAGATTTCCAATAAGAACACAGTTTTCAAGTATACTATATAAACTAAAGTTTCTTCTTAGAGGTAGATATGGTACAAAAATGTATGAACATAAGGGGCCCTCCTACACAGTGCAAGGTGGAGCAAAGTAGTTTTATACACTAAAAACAAGGCTATAGTTACATAACTACTACATTTTCTGAATTATTAATATTTGTGATATGCAAACAACACTACAATTGCAGATGCTCTTTTCACCATGAGAAATGAAATAGTGTTTTGCTTTACTTTTAAAATAGTGTTCTTCTAGATTATGTTTGCGAAGGTATACCTTTTGTTGATCCACCAAAGTGCTTTGACAATAAAAATAACAAAGAATTAATCTGTAGCCAACCAAAACATAGTTCAAGCATTAACTGCTCGATTGCTCAAATACTTCAAGATCACTGGCATCCAGCTTAACAAGTGTTCCTTATCAAACAATAGTTTGATAACAATTGCATGGTAAAACAAGTTATTGCACTAAAGATGAATTCCACCCAAAATACATTTTACATCCTTCTTCATTGATTGCAATGATCAGTCTAATCTTAAATTCAATACTTCTGAAAACTAATAAGGGGACCATCAATTTCCAGTTAAATATGAGATCAATTAAATACAAACTATTAAAATATAGGAAATGTTATTGTTGGATGGAATTCCCTTTAAAGAGCCAGAACCTATTAAACTTCAGAACTTTTTCATTGGAGTTGTATTTAGATCTATAAATTAGCAGCCAAAAAGATCTGCACAAATTTTAGTGTAACTGACAGGTAGTCAAGAGGTATTTTTTTAACTGAGTAATGTTCATATGGTAAAGGTAAATAAGAAAAAGTGTGCAACTCAGCAATAAAGCCTTAAAGTAACGGCAGTGCCACGCAAAAAAAGTTATTGCTCCAAAACTGTTGTGTGGCACTGAACCACCATTAAAAAAGAAAAAACGTTCCACTGATGAGTGCAGTCCCAGCAGAGAGCTGTAACCTCTAGAAATTGTGTGCACATACAGTGTGTGTTGGTTGTGGAGGAGTAGGATCAGGCGAGATGAAAAGAGAGTTTCTCTGGTAAAAGTGCTGGAAAAACTGAGAGGGCGAAATAGGGGGAAAAGGGAAGAAAAAACATATCAGGGGCTTTTCTCTTCTACCTTGTACCCAGGGACAGATTTGTGTTGGAGAGGGCGAGGAGTGGCATCTTTGCTCTGGGTGCCTGCTCGTTCTTTATTCTTGCCTTTGGATGGGACTCCACTGTCTTGGCTGTCTCCGTCTGAGGTATTTCCAGATGAACTCTCCTGTGTGGAAAATGCAACAGCTTTCAGCATGAAATTCAAATCTGAATACAATAAAATATGCTTGCATGGAGGATTAATACTGCCAGCGACAAATAATACCGACAGCCAGTCAAAGATATAAATCTTACATAGTTTTTCTTGCCATCATCTCCCTTGCCCTCCTCAGCATCATCAGAGTCTCCGTCACTGTCGAGGGCAGGCAGTTCAGGGTCCAGTGGAGGCTCATACAGTGCTGTGTTTAAGGGAAGGTAGCGCAGCTCATTTGGAGAGTACCTGTAAGAACAAACAGAAGAGGGGGGGGGGGGAATCCTAGCTCTGTGTTACCAGCTCTCCAAAGGCCCACCAGTTCAAATTTGGAATTCCATGAAAACTTTAAGCTAACTGTTTATTATGAAAATTGTGTTCTAATTAGTTACAAAAAAGATTTCACTTAAATCTATGGTTCTAAGGTTAATTAATACCCACAACAGGTTAATTGCCAAAATCTATATATTTTATATAGATATTTTCATGGATACACAAACACAGATAAACCAAATGTGTTACAAAGACAGCATAATTTATTATCATTATGTTTGTACAAAAATGTTGTGAAAATATAAAAACACACAGTCACTAACAGTGTGCAAAGTACTTAAGGTCACTGTAGAGAATGTGCAAAAATATGCTGAAGATGTGCAAAGAAGAGCAAGATTGCCTTAAGAAGTCAAAGCAGCAGTGGCATTGACATGGAAATGAAAATAATACGTAATTATTGCATCTGATCAAATTAGTGTGCATGTGAGTTGCTGTTGGAAGTGAATGTGTGTGTTTAAGTGACTGCAGGGAAGTGGTGTGTGTATGTACAGGGGTGTGGATAGATTTCCCCATGTTGAAATGTTAAGACCATAAACTTGGTACTTTTAAATGTGATAGAATCCTCCTTTGTTGTTCAATCAAAGAAAAGTGTGCATATTGTGTATATATTTTATTCATGTGAAATGTTTCTAATTCTGCTAGTAATACAGCATTAGTTTCAATTAACTGAAGCATATTTATAGATAGATTTTTAAAATGAGGTATTTGCCTAAATACACAATACTACAAAACAATAATACTCAGTAGAAGTCAAGAAATACTATATGTAACATATATTCTATGTAACAGAATTAAATGATTTTATAAATATATACAAATGCCATATGAAATCCTAATTTTCTAAAAATGTCAATAAATACTGCAAAATCTGAAAAAAAATATAACATTCAATACATTAACCTGCTGTGACAATGTAATGACATTAAACTATTTGATTTCAAGCTAATATTTTGGGTTGTATGTATATTTCAGCTCAGTCTAGTCAAGCATTCTAAACAGTTTAACTCAATATTTAAAATCTAATTCAGAACTCAACAGGGGTCAACATTAATAAGAATTAACTCAAGAAAATGTAACAAAAGCACGGCTTTGAATTTTTTTTATAGTTGTATAAATAATGTCTTCTAACAGAAATATGTTATCTGACTAAACAGGTCTTATGGGACTTATACAAGATAATAATGTTATACAAGCATACCTTTTATAATATTCCTGGAACTGGCCTGGAATGAGAGCAACTGGGTAAGGCCCTGTCTTGGTCCTTTCTGGTGGGAGGACTTTGTATTTTCCTTGAGGTACCTGAATTATCTGGAGGTAAATGAGAGATTTTGTGGGTGGGCAACAAAGTGGTAGAAATCCTAGTTTTACAGCTTTACTACAGAGATGATGCATTATTTCAGTACTGAAATATGTTTTAAAAATTTTTTTTGAACATTTAAGTTTGATGCAAACTTGCATTAGCACCCAGGACATTAAAAGTAAACAAAAAGTATTCTACACTTTTATAATGCCAATTTGAAAAAGGTTGGCACATTGTAAAATACAAATATAAACAGAGTGCAATGATTTACAAATCTCATAAAAGACATTTTTTTTACAACAGAACATGAGGAAAATAGTAGCTATTACTATTACATTTTTTGAAAGTTTCAGCAGGCAGCAAAGCATCTAAAAAAACTTCTAAAAAGGATTACTAATAAGAAACAGTTGGACGAACATTTTCCAAATAATTAGGCTAAATGGTAAAAGATCAGTAACATGACTGGGTATAAAAAGAGCATCTTAGTGAAGCAGAGACTCTCAGGAGTACAGGTGGGTTCACCAATCTGCAAAAAAACCCATTTATTTATGAAAAATAATGATTTCCTAGTCCAGGATTTTTTCCCCTTGAAATTCACTTGAGATGAAGGTTAATTTTTAACCAGGGGTGCCAATAAATATGGAGGGCACTGTATGATCAAAAGGTTCCAGAAGTCTCTGTGCACAAGGTTCAAAACAAAAATCACAAATCTGGAACGCACATCTAGAAAGACACCCTCAAAGGTTTTAGAGCAACAAATGTTCCCAATCCAGAATATGTGTTTTTCTAAGAAGGTCTTGAATACCAACAAGGCCATGCTAAACCACATATTGCACTTATTACAAAAGCAGTTTCATAATAGAAGAGTCTGGGTGCTGAACATTGTGCAAGAATTCATTGTGTTTGTGTCTAAAAAAATTAAGGAAAACAAAATGTAATTAGTGCACTTTATCCAACAAACTAGTCTTACGTGTGTTTGAAGATCAAAATAGGCTCTTCTTTCCTCCATGCGCTCTCTGTTGAAATTACTGTTAAACTCAGCTGCTTTTTTAGCAGCTTTCTTGATGTACTCTGGTACTTTGCTGGCTTCAACCCTCTGTGGATTTTGCTGTTGCATATGCTAAGAGTAAGAAAATAAACAATTATTATTTACACAATATATGATCATCTGTTCAAGAACTGTAATTTAAAAAAATAATGAAGTAAATGTATGTTCTGAATTTACACAATTAGTTGACCTTAATCTAAAAGTGACAGAATGAACACATTTAAATCATCACATTCTGTAACATCTATTTATCAAAACTGATCACTTTTCAGTTAAACAAATTTCTAAGAGAAATTATGTTACTTACAGCACTGAGAGTGCTTACTGAATATTCTTTAGTAATTCTTTGCCGCTCCCGCTCTTGAAGGATAACAGAGTACTCTGCATGTTTAGCTGGGTACTCCTTAATCATCAAATCAATGACCTCATCACTGCGCAAAGCAGTAAGCCCTGGTGGAGATACAAATTAGGCATTACGATACAGTATTGAGATATGAAGCTAGCCCTATTAAATAAGATATTATTTAATAGATATTAAATAATTTCTGGAAGTTATCTCTGTACTTCAGACAAAAACTTTTGTGCAGGCAAAACGTAACCTTGCGTTTTAAAGCTCACCTAAAGTACACTGTGTCTCTGTGATCACATTTTGTTCCCTCAAGTAAAGTTTCTCCTTGTGTGACAGGTCTCTTCTTTCTAAATCTAGGAGAAAAAAAGTGAAATCACATTTAAGAATTCAGCTATATGCCAGGTGACATAAAGGATAATGAATAATTATGCAATGTAAACAGACAACTATATAGCTCATTGCAAAAGAGAGGGTAACTTGTGTGGCCCTCATTTATATTGATAATACCAGGATATTTCCGCTTGAATGAGGTAACTCCTAAATACTCGCTGACTTGCTCTTGTAACATGTAGTACTCTCCAGTATCATCTGGGGGCCATTTGTACTCGGTCAGATTTTCAGCAGGAAAGTATGTTGCTCTAAAACAAGACATGGGACGTTTAAATCATTATTGTTAATATTGTTACAGCTTAGTTTAAAAGACATTAAAATCAAATTTAGAGTACAATGGCATAATGCATTACCAACATGAAGAAAGACTAGATTAATACGAACATGACAAAAGGTCCTACCCGAGTTCATGACTGGTTGTGTCACAGCTCCTGGAACTGTCTCCCGAGCCCATTCGTTGTCTTTTCGGCGCTTGGCTTCCATCACTGGAATTCTCTTCAATGTCATCCTAAAAGAGGTGAACAACAATCAAACTAATATAATCACAAAGAAAAGAAAAACCTTATTGTCAAGCAGTTACATATACAGTACTTTACAAAAGTCTTAGCCAACTGTGCAAATTGTTTGTTCCCATTTCTCAACAGTGAGAGTCCTTATTCCACCTAAAACCAAGTTATCATTAGAATAAATGCAGACAAGGGTTAGGCTTAAAGACTTTTGCAAAGTACTGCATATACTACATTTTAAAATATTGTCACTTTTGCTTACACACATAACTCACATATTGCCTACATATAATATTTAGAATTGTTTTTAAGTCACATATATATGGCTTTAGCATCCAGTTTGTTTTGGTTCCCACGGGTTAATATAGTAATATAGTTATAGCTATACTGTATCGTTTTATATGCATTCATTGAGGTTAATAATAACACAGAACTTCAAGCCGAAACGTCATTTAAATCATTAAAATATATTAAACTACTGGAATTCCAGCTAATGTTAGCCTGTGCTAGTTAGCTTAGCGTAGCCACAGTAGCACATACAAAGAAAGCAGAAAGCGGCGAGGTGCGCACTCGTTTATGTAAGTATTAGCAGTGAACTATTAGGCAAAATGCGTTGACGTTTTCACACACACCTTTAAAGATTGAGTACCAGGCGTTGCAGGATTGCTGTCACATTGTCTCGGTGATAAAACAGTTGCCATTTTAAGTTTAACACAAAATTACCGCAATCACAGTCCGACTGGAAACCGGACATACAACAATAGTTCCGCCCATGTTTAACGTGTTGGAGAGATGAGCTGTATGATTCAAATTCAACATCACAAAATGTCACAAATATATTTATATTTACATATGCATATAATAATAATAATAATAATAATAATAATAATAATAATAATAATAATAATAGCAAAGTGTTTTTATCGTAGTGTATTTATCGTACAGGTGTTAGGATTAATTATTGTTCCTGTTCTTCTTCTTCTTTGAATCTGATTCTACTTTTAAATTTAGTTGGTCTGAGTCTTTGATTTGTTATATAAATTACAGCCACATTGTACTTTTCAGAGTATGTTGCTATCTGATTTCCATACATCTCCTTATTCAACCTAGCAGTTTAACCCCACCCATTCACACTGATGTTCTAAAGAGTGTATCATTGCTGTGCTGCCTTTTGAATAGGCTGCACATCATGGTATGCAATCAGAGATCATTTCAGGTATATCTGTCTAAAAGGTAATAAAAACAGACTGTTTAAATCTAAGGCAGGTGTGTTATAATAATTAATAAGAAAGACATTTGCAGCC
This sequence comes from Lepidarchus adonis, assembly GCA_037576955.1. Classification (NCBI taxonomy): domain Eukaryota; kingdom Metazoa; phylum Chordata; class Actinopteri; order Characiformes; family Lepidarchidae; genus Lepidarchus; species Lepidarchus adonis. Next base: position 7,711,460 of record JBBIGC010000145.1, read on the forward strand.
CTATCCCAGGCTTAGTAGAACATTTGCAGATGTGGATAGTAACATTTTAGTGAAAATGACAATTTGTCATTGTGAACACACCCCATCACACAAAGTGCACCACAGTGAAACATGATCTCAGCATTTAAACCCTCCACACCTGGAGCAGTGAGCAGCTATCAACAGCACCCAGAGAGAAGTACCGTATCTTGTTCAAAGGTAGCTCTTTGTTGACTCAGTTTCATGAACTTAAGTACAATATTAATGTCTATTTTTTCTGTGGCTTTGAATTATAATTAAGAATGGTTGTGCTAAATTATTCATAAAGAAAGCAGCATATAAACAGCTGATATAGAGAACTTATATCAGCATCTTATAGAACTTATTCAGGCCCCCTTTACATTTTTTGCAGTTACAATTGTTGAAATATTTTCTTTCTCATCAATCTACACTCCCATAATTACAAATCAAAACAAAATTTAGTACATTTATTTTAGAAATCACATTTACAGAAGAAATTATTACTTAACTTAGTAATAATTTAAGGCACCTTTGACAACAATTGAGTCTTTTTAGGTATGCTGCTACAAAGTTTACACACCTGCATGAGATTTGTCTTTGCAAATCCTTTCAAACTCAGTCAGGTAGACACCATTGGTAGACAGCACTTTTCAGGTCTCTCCAGAGATGTTCCATAGGGTCCAAGCCAGGAGTTTGGCTGGGCTACTCTTAGACATTCACAGAGTTTTCTTGCCTTTCTTTGAGAAGATGCTTTCACTCTGGCATGAACTTCAAGTCTGTGGAAGAATGTCCACACAGGTTGGAGCCCAGTCAGAGTTACCAATGGTAACTCACTAAGGCCCTTCTCCCTCAGTTGCTCAGTTTGGTGGTGTTACCAGCACTTGCTAAAGTCCTGATTGTGCCAAACATCTTCCATTTAGGAATCATGGGGGCCACTATGCTCTTGTGAATCTGAAGAGAGAATCTGAATCAGTACATTTGTTTTTTGCCTTCCCTAAATCTGTGCTTTGCAACATTTCTAATCATGGCACGGAGGTCATTTGTCCTCATTTGCTCTTATATGAATTGTCAGATATGAGACCTTCTTAGATTAGATTAGATTCAATATTGTGCACAATACAAGTACAGAGCCAATTAAATGCTGTTACCATCTAATCAGAAGTGCAAGGGATGTTACAGTATGTAGAGTTATTGAGTATGAAGAACAATTAATACAGATTATGGATATGTACAGAGTATTAAATATATTATAAATATAATGGGTGTGAGCAGATTTGAAGATGGTTATATGTACAGTATAAATAAATATGTTATATGTACAGTATAGCCAAATATACAGTGGTTGTATAAATATACAGAAATCCAGATGGCATGTGTATAAATATTAATGATGTAATCTAATGATTGAGATTGAAACATGCAAATATAAAGTGGAGTATAGCTGGATCTTCCTGAGGTTGCTAGTGTGGGAGTGGAGGCTAATATACTGCCTGCCAGATTGTAACAGGTAGCAGTGAAACGTCCGTGATTCAGGTGGGATGCAGCCATGATGATGCTTTCCTTCCTCAAGCAGTGACTGGTGTAAATGTTCTGAATGTTGAGCACCACTTGCTGGAGTGCTTTTAGATGCAGATCGGTTGCTTTTCCATGCTGAGAGGCTGGTGAGCAAGCTTTCAGTGATAAATTGGACGAAGGCCACCAGTATCCTGGGACACAGATAAACAATTTCTAAACTACTGAAGGTTCCAGTGAGCACTTTTGTGGCCAGAATCCAGAAGTGACCCAGAACATCATTTCACCATAAAAGCTGCTCCCTGCAAGATTTTAGACAGCAGAGTGAAAAGAATGATCAGAAGAGTTGTCCAAGAGTCAAGGCCCACTTGTGGAGAACTTCAGAAAGACTTGGAGTTAACAGGTACTATTGTTTCAAAGAAAACAATAAGCAATGACCTGTATGCATGCTCGCCACGCAAAACTCCATTACTGAAGAAGATAGTCTGGTCAGATGAGACCAAAATCGAACACTTTGGATGCCATAATACACACCATGTTTAGAGGTTTAAAGGCACTGCATTCCACCCCATAAACACTACATCAACGGTGAAGTTTGGAGGTGGGAACATTATGGTGTTGGGCTGTTTTTCAGCATATGGTGCTCCTGCCATCTACCAGGATGATAAAGATTAAATGAGGGTGGACATTTCAGCAAGAGAATGATCCCAAACACACAGTCAACTTCAGGATTTGTGTTAAAGAATGGGCGAAAAATCACACCTGAGCAATGTATGCAACTAGTTTCTCTATACAGGAGACATGTTGTTGATGTCATCACCAATAAAAGCTTTTGTAAGAAGTATGAAATACATTTCAGTAAGCATCTTCAATACATTTACCCTGTGTCGTATAATGTCAATTTTATAAATATATTTTATACTTATTTTACATATATATGCCTCAACCCTTGATTCAGGACATCATACACACATTATTAGTCCTCAAAAGAAAAAAGGGCTTCCAGTAATGTGGAAACAACTGGACAAATACTCTACATTGTGTTTGTATATCTTTCTACTCGAGGGTATGAAGTTATCCTCTAGAGTCTAGACTGTAGTGGTGTTTTTTTGTAATTTGTTCGCCTGAAAGAGTTGAGGACGCGTGGGTTCTCTCCACTGTTCTGTACAGGAAGTTAAACCCTGCTGTTCAGGTTGGGTGTAGTTGGGTGTAGCGAGAAAGTTGCTCGGGGTCTGTCGGTCGCTGGGTTTGGGGAAATGGACAGTCAAGGAAGGAAAGTGGTGGTGTGTGATAACGGAACTGGGGTAGGTCTACATGCACTGTATTTTTCTGCCTCTTTGTCATTGTGAACAAACTGGATAACAGCACAAAACCACCGGGCGCTGACAGGAAGTTAGCAGGCTAGTCAGTCAGCCTGCTGTCAAAGGGCAGCCAAGCCAAGCTAAGCTAAGCTAACCTAAGCGTGTAATCAGATGTGACTCCTGTGTGCCAAGAAACATTCGCTTCTTGGGCCACAAACTGTGTATGAGGTGCAGTTGTAAAATGTGGTTTTCATGCCGTTTCATCCTACATGCTTGTCACCGCGTTTAATTGGTTCGTTTTAGCTCAGCTTTAGCAAGATAACTTGAGAGTTTGCGTTAGCTTGAAAGTCTTCCAGTCTGAGTGAACGTTGAAAGAATACATATGACGTGGGCTTTTTGTTAAACTAGACATGTCAAGTGTGACTAAAAAATTATATAAGTATGTCCTTAGCTCACTCTTAAAGTATGAGTGAGCTAAGTGTCCTGACTAGCAGACAGTAAGTGAGCTGGATAATGTGTCAGCAGTATAGTAGAAAGCCTACACAGCTGTTCCAGTGGTCCAGAAACAAGCCCCTCGCCTGCAAAGCAAAATAATTTCCTACAAATAGGCAATGAAACTAAAATAACAACATATAAGTTGTGCATATTGATGCCGCTACTTCCTTAGCATCATTAGCTATCCGTCGTAGCTGCTAGTGCACAGTGAAAGAAGCAAGTAGGTGTGTCAGTCCCGAGTCCTGGTCCAGAGCTGATGCGTAGAGTTGGTCTACTCGGTATTTAATCCAATCACTGTGTAGATCGAGTTTATTGTATTGATTCACTTTTGAAATTACTTTATTTTCAACAGGACCACTTAAATAGTGCTTTGACGTGTCGCTTAGGGTGCAGTGAGAAATCAGTGCATTCCAGTTTGCAGCTTTGCCTCTTGTAAAAAACACTGGTCTGTTGTCAAGAGGAAGTAAAGCAGTCACTTATCAGCTGCTGAATCAGGAGGAAGTGAGACTTTAAAAGACACAGTGAGGAAAAGGATAGATATGACTCAACTTAAATGACCATGTAAGGCCGTTTTGTTACCACTGATACCACTGAGTTTCTTCTTCAATCCGATACATAGCAATACCATGACTGGTGTTCCCATTAGGGCTGAACATGCCATTTATTTTCTTTACCAGTATCTTTGTAGCAATTTAAATATGATTATTTTCTTTAGATAATTGTCTATTTTTTCCAGATATGAGCCTTGAGCTTTATGTGTAATGAGCCAATATTCATACTATGCACAATTATATTTCATTGTTCTTAACAATGTAGGATACAATTAAAATTGCGGCCCTTTTTTAACTTTCATTTCATTTTTTTTTTGATTTTCAAATGATCAATTGTTTTGCCTTAATTGTAATACCAGAACAGGTCATAAAGTGACTATTTGTCATTGTGAAGACACCATCACACACAGTGCAACTCAACGAAATGTGACCTCTGCATTTAACCCATCACACATGCCCACATGGATCAGCGGGCAGCTATCAAAAACGCCCGGGAAGCAGTGATGTGGGGACGGTACCTTGCTCAAGGGTACCTAAGTGGTGTAACCTTCTGATCCCAGGGGCAAGGTCCTAACCACTAGCCCACCACTGTCTCTAAATGTCTATGTACATGTAGAAAGTTATTTGTGATCTTCACAGCAAAAACCAATAAATGTGGATTCTGAGGAATGATTTTCAGTAGCAGAAGGAAGTATTTGCAGCAGTATTAAATATATGTACAGGTCCTTCTCAAAAAATTAGCATATTGTGATAAAGTTCATTATTTTCTGCAATGTACTGATAAACATT